>PVJH01010410.1:27931-74002 GCA_004026705.1 Nesogale talazaci
TGTGGAGCAGATCTAGTCCGACCTGCAGGGTTCCCATGCATGGCAACGAGCTTGTCCGCAGTGGGTTTTTCCGTTAGAGTCTGGAATTTTATACTGGAAAGAAATATTCTATTCTTGATCTTTATCCTTGTAAAACGTGAGTTGTTGGTATAACAAACTCAATTGGTAGAACTTTTTTCCTCTGTTTACATCCTCTTTTTAGGTATTCGGATAGTTGTTCCCATGAATAAATCCCAATCCTGTTTTGTTTTCTTGACATGAAACCCGAGTCGATCTGACCAGGCATATTTGCATGTTCTCAGGACCTAAGTGACTAAAAAGACCTTTGAGGTAATGGGCTGAGAAGAAATCCATCTCCTTGCACATCAGCCTTTTTGAGATGGTTCCTTTATAAATTTGTGTTCTCCTTGGTTTTGTTCATCTGTGCGACAAAAAAAACGAGGAGGAGCCACTGTCAGATTAGCATGCTAAATTCAAAGTATGTTTGTGCTTTCAGGGACAGTAGGATAGGACTCTGAAGAATTTTACGACAGAAAGGGACAATGCCTTCTTGCACAAAAGATGTTTTCTGCCCAAAATAACTTGCAAATGCTGATGAATACAGTGAGCCGCTCAGCTTTCCCTCTTCGGGACTTTCCTATGACCATGCAAGAGATAAATTTTGAATGCAGTTTCCCCGATTTTTGAGGGCACCAGCTTTTCCTCCAGTAGCACCTATTAACATTTCATGGGATGCTCGTGTTCCTTGGAATTTGACTCGGGAAAGGCTATTCCGGGTCATCTCCAGCTTCAGATGGATCGCGTGGATGCTGAGCTTGGAGAGACCGAGCAGTTCGCTGGGTAAACACTTCCAAGACGAAATCATTCCCGTGTCCGTAGTAAGAACTGCTGTTCGTCATCTTTATCGCTGTCCTATTTGAAGTGATGCCCTCAGTGGAGCAAGAGTGAAGCATGGGCTCACAGGGCAGGATAAGCAGAGGTGAGAACAAACAACCTGTCACAGGGAAATGTGACATCCTTTAAGGAGGACTACCCCACCCCCCACCCTCTCCACCTCCTTAATAGAGAGGAAAGCCAGGGTTCTTTTATAAATGCCCAAGGGGTCATGAAAATAAATATTTGTGTAAACAAAAGACCACTCTACCTCAAAATGGCCTCAGTAGCTCTTCAACTCTGAATCTTCTGTTTCTTTATTTGCATGTCCCTTCCTTAGTGAATGAGGATTTGAATATTGAACAGTAACAAGAGAGAGGTCCCCTCAGGCACCAGTTTCTGACCTGCTCCTCCCTTAGGACGCAGGCCTATGCAAGTCTGTCAACCGGAGCCACCGAATGCATTATTTAATGTTATGAAATTTTAATTCACATTCCTTTCTCCACTTTCATTGACTTCAAGAATGGTTGCAGTTTGGGGTTTTTTGCTTTTAACTCTCTTGTGCATCATTGTCAGAAATATCGCTGATTAATGAAGTGTTGAATAAAGACACCTTCCTTGGTGTAAAACCCACAAATCGTGTGGTGTCGTTTTTTTTTTTAATGAGAGATGTTTCTTAACGGCTTGGAAATGATTAATGGAGCCATTGCGATTCACTTCCAGTTAGCAGTATTCCGAGCCAACTGGCAAAATCTCCATCCCATGAGGATTCCTACTTCCATTAAATATGGTTTCAAAGAAGACTGATTTAAACTGCAGCATACAGAGACTGCCACAAGATAGTATCTGCCTTGTTCTCGTTTCCTAAAACAAATGCTTGCTAAAAATCCCTTTTATGGCAATACTGTGATGAATCAGATTCTGAAAGAATCCTAAAACTTTAGGACCACCCCTGAATAAGAAAACTTTATCAAAATATTAGCGGACCTTCAAACCTGCTGTGAAATTCATTCATCCACTATCATCAAGTTGATTCTGAGCCAGAGTGACTCAGAGAACAGGGTAGAATTGACCCTTAGGGTTTCCCATAAATCTGGGGTTTCAGACAACCTCATCTTTGTCCCTCACAGGGACTAGTGGGTTTGAATTGACTCATTACACAACATCAGGGCTTCTTGAAATTCATTCCTGTTTGTGGATATTTAAACACACCTTCATGGCCACTTGTCTGGTCAACCAAAGTTATAGCTTTCATCAGGTATGCGCCATCCAACAAATGTACAAATGTGCTTGACACAATGGATGTATATATGGATTGTGATAAGAGTTGTACGAGCCCCCAATGAAATGATTTTTTTTAAGTTATACACCATCAATACTGGAACACTGATAGTAATAAGTATCTCCTGCTGCCACTTTTTTGATGGCCATGCTCATACTTCAAACTACAGCGTAATTATCACTTTTATATAAGACCATTTTATAAAAAATAGTTTCTTTGGACAGTTTTATTGACTATAATTCACATGCTACACATTTTAATAATTCTTTCGCATTTATAATTAGTTGTGCAACCATCCCCACTATCAATTTCAGAATTTTTCTTTTTAACTTTCCATTTCCTGCCCACCTCCTCAGCCATGTCCCTTTGAGACAATTAATCCAGTTGTTAGGGCACCTATTGGGGCACCTATTCTTGGATTCTTTTATACAAAGACCAACAAAAGGCCCAAGAACAACAACAGAACAAGACAGGAAAACATCAGAAAGAGTGTCAAACTTATTAAACAGTGGAACATTTATACATCGGACCAAGAAGGAACGCCGGTGACAGTGGCCCATTCACAATACACTGTCTGATAACAGTCCTTCCCTTCCTGCTCCGAGGACCAACCTGCCACTTCATCCACAGGATGGGCGGCCCTGCGGCTTCACCCACATCCATTGCCTTCACGTGTTCAGAATTTAGGTTCTAATATGTTCCTTCTTCAGGTTTGGTTTTTCTGATTGATAGTTCTTGGAGCACACAGGCTGGCGTGCTTCTTCCATGTGGGCTTAGCTGACGCCTCGCTCAGGTGGCTGCTTGTTTTAAGATGAGCTTTTCTGACCACAGACACGATCCTTTCTGATAGCCAGGACCGTCTGCTCTCTTTATCACACTGTGCTATCCTACCTGTCTCCAGCCACCTCTTCATGGGGGGCAGGCATTGTACAGGGCCCTGTTATGAGAACGAATTATTCTTAAATGTGAAGCCACTCCTGAACCCGGGGCAGAATGAACGGAACACTTCTTTTTAGCCTTATTCACGCTATCTTGTTATCCAGACGCGTTCTCTTGCCTGTTTGTAGGGCACATCTTCATCTCACTTATTTAAGCTGAGGTATGCTGCATTGGTTTTGTAGGGCTGCAGTAACCAAGTATTCAAACACTAGAAAGGTGTTCCCACGGATTTAGAAACCTTATAGCAGTGTTTCAGCAAGGTCATGCTTCCTCCGCTGCCTCGGGGAGAATCCTTCGTGCCGCTTTGAGCTTTGATGGCAACAGGCATTCCTTGACTTGTGGGACCATCTCTCCATCTCTGCCTCCATCTTCACATGGCCTTTTCCTCTCTCTCTCTCTCTCTCTCTCTCTCTCTCTCTCTCTCTTTCCCTCCCTCCCTCCCTCACCCCTCACCTCTCTCCTCTCCTCTTTCTCTTCTCATTTTCTGCCTTTTGGGGACACTCATTGAAGTCAGAACCCACCCATGTTCAAGATGAAACCACTCATGGTGTTTCCATGGTGCTGGAAAAGAAAACTAAAAAAACCAAACTCACTGGCAGTGAGTCCATTCTGAGCCACGTGGATCCCACAGAACAGATGAGAACTGCCCTTGGGGCTTTCCAGGGCTGTCAGTCTTTCCAGAGCAGAAAACCTTATTTTCCTCTCAGAGTGTTCCTGATGGGTTTGAACTGTCGACCTTGTGGTTAGCTTGTTAGCGGTTCTGTTCTGACACCAGCAGAGGGACCCAGGGTGGATAGGTTTTGGCGAAGCTTCCAAACTAAGACACGCTAGAAAAAAATTCTGCTATATTTTAGAACGACAGAAAACCCTATGAATCAGTCTTATCCACCAGTGAGCACACTCTCTCCTTTTTGCTATGGACCTAAGAAGTCAGAGTAGACCTCACGGGGCAAAGGTCCTTGCCAGGTACACCTTTTTGACAGAAGAAACTGTCTGAGGAAAGGCTGGACGATGTCTGCCACCTGCTTGTTACCAATACCTAATATCAAGTGGTGGGCGGAATCAGAGAAGAGTCTAGAGAATTGCACGTGAGCTGCATTACAAAGGAACACTCAGGCCAGGCAAGGAGGAACCCTGGTGTCATGGTGGGTTGCTCACTGGGCTGCTAACAACAAGGTCAGCAGTTCAAAACTACCCTCTCACTGAAGGAGAAGGACAACGCTCTCTACTCCCGTGAAGAATTAGCCTCAGATGAAGTATGCAACTTGACTCTAGTTTGCAAATGTTTTCTCAAATGTTTCCTCCCACCCACTTTCATAATCCCAATTCTATCTGACAAATCCAGCTAGACCAGGGGAATGTACACTGGAGCCGGAAACATGGGGAATTCAGATACATGATCCCTTCAGGTGTGGTGATACCGGGAGGGTGGAGTGGAAGGGGGGAACCAATTGCAGGGATCTAATATATGACCTCTCTGGAGTACGGTTAGCAGGGAAGTGGGTGAAGGGACACATCCGAAAAAGTAGGATATGAAAAAATAATAATGTAAATTATTAAGGGCTCATGGGGGAGGGGGAGTGAAGAGGGAGGGGAAATATGGAGAGCTGGTACGGAGGCCCTAAGTGGAGGGAGGGTTTTTTTTGGGGGGGAGGGATGATGGCAACAGGTGTGCAAATGTGTACAGTTGATATGTGTATTGATCATGATGGGAGTTGTATGAGCCCCCAATAAAATGATTTATTATAAAAAAAAAAAAAAGAATTCACCTCAGAAACCCATGGAAGCAGTTCTACCCTGACCTTCTGCCCTATAGGGTCACAGTGAGTGAGAATCAACTCAACAGTGACATGTTTGGTTCGGTTGGAGGTCTTACAAACACAGTGTGCCCTGCACAGTGGAGGAGTGTTTGTGGTGGATGAGTAATGCACGTCAGACTTGTTGCATAGAAACGTTCTTCTTTTAGTTTTAATGTTAGGATGGATGCAGAGGCAGGGGAGGGAGTTTGGTAACTCTTGTTAATAGAACATGTCTTCACTCATTCCAAATGCTGCCAACATAAGTCCTTTCTAAAAATAAGTAATCCAAGATGCCACCCCCTAATTTAAAACCCGAAAGGACTTCTCTGTGTCTATAGGGTGAAAAGGGTCCAAATGTAAGCCTTCCATACTCAGAATCTCTATTGGTTGCTCCCTGGGATTCCGTTTCCTGGTGTCGCTCAACCACAGGAGTCCCAGCAGCATAGAGGGGGGGCCTTCTCAGCTGTGAGTCCCATGCTCGAAGAAGAGTCTAAGAGGCGCCTGCCTTGAGCGTTAGGTCTATTCGATGACTTGTGAAAATCTTTTACATTCTCTATTTTTTCCTGATGGAAATTATTTTTGTCATCTTTTTTCCTAATTATAAAATTTTCCTTGATTTCTGCTTTTCCATTCACAACATTCTCCTTTCCCAGGTACCAAGTCCAATAACCCATTCCAGTGTCCTACAGAACTCACAGTGCCCAGATTAAAAGGTTTATTAAGGAAGTGAACAGGCTTTGGTGCAGGTGAGAAGTACTCAGAGGACAGTTATTCATCAAGCCCCATTGAGTTGTCATCAGTTAGTATGGTCTTCTAGACACGACAAAATTCCTTATGTAATAGAATCCCAAACTCTAGGCCTGTGTCATTTCAGGGGCCATTTTCTACTGTAGTAGCGGAAGGATTCAAACTGGATCTAGTGGTGTTCAAACTGGAGCAGAGGGAAAACCCTAACAGTCACTCATTGGACATGATCTGCAAGGTTGGCAGTTCCTAACTACCAATGGTGCCGAGAGACAAAGATAGGGCTTTCCACTCCTATAAACAGTCTCAGGAACCCACAGGGGATCACTGTGAGCCAGCATGGACTGATGGCTGGGACATGAGTTGCCCTGAATTCCATGGTACTGAGTTTGATTTTTTTTTTTTCCATTAGCGGGTGTGAAGCAAACCACACCCTTTGTTGTCTTGGGGGACATCTTTAAGATAGCTTGACTAGAGAATGTGACTTCAGACACCCTCCTTGGTGAGGTTATTTGCTGGCACCGTTGTGCAGATCTTACCCACCTCACCTGGAAAGCCAGACCTCTCCTTGTTGACTGAGCTTTGAGAGAAGCAAGTACTCCCAAGATGTTTGGACATTTGGGCCTTCTGGCTCTGAGTCCTGCGTTTGTCTGACCTTCGGATTTGGCACCACACAGCACCCACCACCATGAAACATCTCCCTAAAGTTCTGTGACTTTCTGGGGGGCATTGCAGCAAGTAGCAGAACCCAGGGATGTGAGGGGATGTACTTGGGGGTGGAGGAAATGCAACAGAACAGCATCTGACAGTTAGGTCACCTTCAGTCTCCAAGTCCTTGAGAATAGTATGGCATTAATTCTTTTCAAGGAAGTTATTGTTGCACAAGGTAAAGTTCGTTCAGGGCGGTCAGTAAATGCCCAAAGGGCATGCCAGCGCACTGGGAGCCCCAACGTGGAGGCATTCAGCTCAAGCTCCTAAAGTCAGTGAACTCAGCTTCCGGAATTAAGTGACCCCGGATCCCTCACTCCAGTAAGCTGCACCCTAGAGGCATTCAGCTCCACCTCCATGGGTCAGCAAGCCCACCTCCCCCAGTTAAGTGCCAAGAGGCACCCAACTCCATAAGCTAGCCTGCTACCCCAAAGAACTTAGCTTTACTCGTGGAGCCAGTAATTCATGTCCTGCTGCTTCTGGTGCTCCTCTGTTGGCAAAACCGCCTTTTGTATCAAGACGGTTCACTGCGCAAGAATCTTGGGGCCCAGATGATGTGTTCCACTCCCAGCTCTTGCCAGCAGTGGAATCCCCTTCTGCTTTTCGGGGGACTCATTTTACACCCAGCAGGATGGCAATTACACTGAACCCTGTCAACACTTAAACTTAGGTGAGTCCTATCAGTGTCTTCTCTCTCACCCCTCCCCCAGCCCCCTTCTTACCCAGGCCCTGCAGGAAAGATCCTTTGTGGGGAGTTGTTGCCTGGAAGAGCCACATTAAATAATTCACTGCCACTGCAGTTTCTTCTTTCGTACCTCAGAATTCCATCCTTCTTGTTGGTGGGTGCCATTGAGTTGATTGCAACTGCTTGCGACTAGGTGTGACCCATTAGCCTCCCCTGGGGTGTCCTGGGCTGTCACCTTGAAGTGAACAGACAACCAAGTCTTCTTCTCTCCCTGAATTGCAGGTGGGTGGAACCTCAGACTTCTCAGAAAGCAGTGAAAGGCTTAACCTTTGTGCCGCTGGGGCTCCTAAAGTACCTCCAGACTCCTGCAATCTTACTGGGTTTCCTTTTGTGTTGGGTCCCACGGCCAGGTTTACCAAATATTCCTAAGTAAGCTAATTAAGCCCTTCCAATAAATTGGGAAGCTCTTCAAACAAGACCCTACATAATTTGGGGGCAGGATAATTGTGTGTCTCTAAATATATACACACCCTTTTGAAATGCCAGTGTAGTCATTGGAGGGAATGCTGATTTGTTGCTACAGTTCTCTTACTAAAACCCTGCGTACATACCTGCTGCAAGTGCTTTATTCTGGTGTAGCATGCACAGCACACCCAAGGTCACCCTGACCCCCATTTCCAAGGTCTTTGTTCTGCTGTGGTACTCTTTAAAGATATGCTGTATGTTTTGTGAGCGGCTTAGCTACCTCCAAAGTCTCTGGTGATTGCCATCTGGTCCTAGCAACAGATTGCAATTTTTCACGTTGTCTTTTTGGCATTTTCCATCTCCCCATCCCCATGACTTGTTTTCCATTTTTATACCTTATTAATGTAACAGATAACTGCCTACCTACAAAGGTATTAACTGCTTTTCTTTAATTGTTTTTGAATGAGTCGCAGCTCCCTTTGTTTCCAAGAGGATGTAAACATGCCAGCATGATACTAGTTCACATTGTATGTTGGTACAAGACAATAGAACTTTTCTGAATTCATAGACTGTTTGAATTCAGCAGCACACAACTTACTTTATGTACTCTTGGCTAATATCAAATGTATTTCCTGCAAATAGGTAATTTGGGGCAACAATCGAGTCCATTATTTCAACAACGACGGCAAAAACAAAAACAAAACAAGCAAGATAGCAGTTTCCACTTCATTAGCAAAGAAGATTGGTACCAATGGAACGCACCCGGGCCTTTCTTCAGTTAGCTCCGCCTGTGGAAGCCGCTGCAGCATCCAGGGACGGCCACAAAGACAAAAGGACAAAAGCAAAACCACCTCCAACCCCCTTTAACTGAAAGTAATCTCAAAGCCATTGTGATGTATGAAAAATGAGACATGATTTTAGGCGTAGATGTTGAAATCTGGGAAACTACAACAGGAATTGGGAGTTGGCCTAATTGGGATTAAGATCCCAGGAGAAAGCAAACAACATGAATTGAAGGGAAAGAGCACAGATCCACTGAACAACAGAAGAAACCTTGTAAAATCAAAGCAAAGGTATCCACTTTGGCGAATTAGAACCAAGTAGTCTGTTTAAATTGGTTTGCGGATTCACAGTTAGATTTCACATAGGCCAACACTCTGAATTTTCAGGTGCTTCCCTTGAAGTACCTGTTCCCTGTTGATTTCTCTCCTTTGAATGATTCTGAAGCAGGATTCTAAGGAGACTGCATCCCTGAGAGGATTGGCAGCGTGCACATGCAGCCAGCATTCCCTGTTGGCGGTCACCGAGGCCCTGACATGGATAGGCATGAATTGAAAACTGGCTCCCCTCTGGCATGGCTGCTTCTCCAGATCACCTTGCGTCCTGAATCTGGGTAGCAATTTAATACCAGGGTTCTTGTTAGTGTGGTTTTGTATCAAGTGTTTCTGAGACTGCGGCCTGTGGATACCCCTCCAACCTGAAACTGAGCCCACCCCCAGCGGTCACCTGTCAGCCCAACAATAGGCAGGCCTCTCCAGTGAGCACTGGCACCAGGCCAGTGGACTCCTTATACCTATCACCCTGTTAGGCCAGTAGGACTGACCCAAATCAAAGTCCCAAAGACAAAAGGTCAAGAAAAACGAACAATCAGGGGACTCAGAAATGAAGGAAGAAGGAATGCTTATATGGAGGGGCTTAATACTGATGTCATGAAACAAAGTGTGCATAAATCATTGAAGGAGAAGCAGTACACTCTTTGTACTGTTTTGTTTTTAAAGAAATTTAATGATGGAATTTTTTAACTCCATCCACTTCCTGACACTGACATTTTGTCAGTAGAAAGTGGCCCATCTTGTCATCTTGAGAACAAAGGTTGGTTCTCCTAAAGGCCTGAGGTCACTGGAGTAATATGCTCCCTTTGACTCTGGGGATTTTTGACAGCCTACCACAGTCTTCTGACTGGTCCTGCCTTCTAGTCTAATCCTCGGTGAAACGTTCTCGCAGCTGGAACATCTCCCCCAGCCCTGACTGACTGAGGCTGCCTGTACCTTTTCTCTGAAATGTTTATGCTTATTCCTCCCTCGACCCAAAAAATAACCGTCCACCCTGAATCTTTCATTTTTCCTTTTCTGAGTTCGTCATTTCTCCCTACTAAGGGAGTCAGTCTCCCTACTAAGAGTCAGGACACACCTTGTTCTTCTGTTTTATGTTAAAGGCCTGCTGACTGTCGGGTCGGCCATTTGAAACCACCAGCCACTCCTCAGGAGAAAGGGGAGATGCCCTGCTCCCAAAGAGTTAAATTCTCAGAAGCTCACAAGGCAGTTGTACCCTGCCCTATAAGGGTGCCGGGAGTTAGAATGGACTTGATGGCAGTGAGTCTGGCTTTTGGTTTGCCCAGGAAACGTCAGTGGTATGTAGTCCTGACTTGACAACTGGATGAAATTAGACCCTGGTGGTGCCGTGGTTCTGTGTTCGGCTGCAATCCACTAGCAAGTCCTCTGAAGAAAGACTGGGCTTCCTACTCCCCTGAACCGTTATGTCTCTGAAACCCACAGGGGCTTGCCATGAGCCAGCCTGGACTCGGTGGAAGTGAGTTTGGTTTGGTATGTTGTGCAGGAGCTCTCCACTAGACTGCTTACAGGAAGGGAAGATGATTGACCTCACCAGCTGCTGCTGGCCTAGACATGGAGCAGTCTGCTTCTGTAAGGATCTGCAGCCGTGGAAACCTCAAGGGGTAGCTGTAAACGTCCTATATATATAGGGCCAGCGTGAGTCGACCTTCAATCCAATGGCAACAGCATGTCTTGGGATGTCCGCTGGATCCCTGGTGCCAGAGTGTTGAAACAGCGGACTGATTACTAAGGTGTCTGAGGGTCCAGCTGTGCAGAGGAGAGACAAGGGCAGTCAGCTTCCATGGAGAATAGAAAGCCTGCTCCTTTCCTGGCTGAACAGCTTGTGGGCTTGAGCTGTTACCTCGCGATTAGCAGCCCAATGTGTAACCCTCACAGACAGCACCAGGGCTGTAACCGCTGTTTCCTGGGATCTCATTTTGCATTTGATCTCATCTTTGTCACCACAGCTGCATTGAGCAGAGGACCATACTAAGGAACAAACAGCATAGGTCACATAAGCAGGCTTTTGCATCAGCATGGCCGCCAGAACCCTGAAATCCCCTTACTCTTAGCTTGTCGTTACTGTAAAAATATATGTATATATTTAAACACCCAAACTAACTGCCATCCAATCAATTCTAACTCAGAGTGACCCAAAAGAAAGTTTCTGAAGTGGGGAATTTTTGTGTGAATGGACAGCCTCATCATCTTCCCAGGGAGCTCCTGGTGTATTCAAACGACTAACATTACAGCTCACTGCAAATCTGCTTTACCAGCAGGCTTCCTATATCTGCGTATGCATCATCCTTATAAAACTGAAACTAAACACACTCCATTAGTCTGGGTAGACTAGAGAAATTCGTAAACACTTGTGTATAAGAAAGAGTTTTATACACAAGAGCAATTGATCATTGAGAAAACATCTCAACCCAGTCCAGTCCAAAGTCATAAATCCAATACTAGCCCATATGTCCAATATTAGCCCATAAAGTCCTCTTCAGACTCACAAAATGCATGCAATGATGCCAAATGCAGAATGATCCCAAGCCAGTGGATAGAAAGTCTTTGGGCCCAGTGGTGTAGTAAGCATCTCAACTATGGCAGGAGCCTCCATGCGGCTTCCCTGGGTCCAGATTTCTTGCTGCATCAGGGTAGATCCATGTGGCTTCTCCTTAGGGATGTCTCACAGGGAGCCAGCCTTGTCAGTCCAGTCTCTTGGGCAGCAAGCGTTGTCAGTAGAAAGTCTCCAAGTGAATGAACCAAAACAGTGTCTCCTGCCTCTAAGAAAGAAGTAACAGATTTCCCAGAATTCCCACACAGAGGTCTCATTGGCTATCTCCAGAATAACAGGCTAGACTCCACCCCTAAACTCTTAATCCTCAGATTGACACCAGAGTAGTGAATGCCACACACACCTTCAATCTAATCACTTCTGAATCACGACAACAGGCTACAGCATTCTGGAGCTGTCCATCTCTATGGGAGCAGACAGACAAGCTAGTCTGTCTTCCACCACAAACCTTCCTTAAAGCAGTGTCAGCAGTGGAGTCCTCTCAGAGCAGAAGTATTTCAGAGGAAAAGTGGTTCATTATGTTCTTGGACATGATGCCATGATTATATTTTGATGAACAGTTTCATGCACAGACTAGTCTATTGCATCTCAGTACCTCTATGTAGTGAACCACAATCATGAGTAATAAAACTTCCCACTATTAATCACTTTTCCTTCTCCCCAACTTCTGGTCCTACACAACTCCCTCATGTATACTCTATAAATTTGTCTATTTCAGTCAGTTCTGATCAGTGTAATCATAGAACCTGTGGAATGCTTCAGTTCCATTGTTTTGTGACCGGTAGACTTCATTTATCATGATGTTGTCAAAGTCCACATATGTTGTAGCATGTATCAGGATTTCCTTGTGATTACTGAGTAATTCTGCTTTGTAGGGACCTGCTATATTTTTACTTGTCAGTTCACTGACTGGTGGGAATTTGGATTTTTCTACATATTGACAACTATAAACAATACTACTGTGAACATGCATGTACAAGTGTTTGTGGCCTTACATTTTCACCTCTCCTGGGTTCTGGGGAGTGGATTTCTTGGGAGTTTGTGGCAACCTCATGCCAAGCTGTTCCAGAGTGCCTGCACCATCTTACATTGTGCCAGTCCTGTCTGAGGGATCTACTTTTTGAACATCCTGGCCAGCACTTGTTATTCTCCACCATGTTTTTATAATGATGATATTCATTATGTTTTCAGTGAAGGTTTACATGGCAGTTTAAATTCACATGTAAAGAATTGCATGTTGAGACTGGTTACACTCTTTGCAATGCGGGAATGTTCTCCTCATTTCTGCCACCCCCCTCATCTCAAGTCGTCTATTTTCCCTGTCCCTTTACTCTCTCTTAAAGTAATTGTTAACCATTTGGTCTCTTACGGATGACTGGTTTTAATGGAGCACGAGTAATATTCTCTCTTTTGTGAGCCAATTGGTTACTTAGCTAAAAAATGACCTCATGAGGTTATTTCAGTTTTAAGATTGAAGGAGTACATTAAGGCAATAATCGGAGGGAGTCATCCAGTCCCAACTGGTCCAGTGGGTCTGGATTTATTTTAAACCAAGTGAGTTTATGTACCATGTGTTTTTCTCCCTCTGAAGATACATCTAGCGTGGCCCCATCAGAGTGGTAGGGGGTGGTAGTTGGGCACCATGTAGTTCTTCTGGCCTCACGGGAGGTGAGGATGTGGTCTGTAGATGCTCTTCGTTCTGTAGACTGGTTTCTTCTTTGGTGTCATCTCTCTTTTATCATAGCCATCATAAGGTGTGCATAGTGCTTTTTCGTGGTAGCTTGGATTGACCTTTCCCTAGTGACTGATGGCATAGTGGTTTTAATTGGGGAGCCAACTGCAAGGTCAGTAGTCTGAAACCCTGAAAAGACAAGTCTTTCTACTCCTATAAAAAACGAGCTAAGAGACTGCAGTGCAGGTGAGAAATGCTCAGGCTACCGTTGTTCAGTCAGGACATGTTACAGTGTTCTTTCAGAGCTGTTAATAAATGCCCCAAAGGCCTGCCCACTCTGGTCTCATCCTCAATCCAAAGCCATTCAGCTCAAGCTACTTGAGCCAGTGAATCCATCTCCTTGAGTGAAGTACCCCGAGGCACCCACTCTAGATAGTAAGCTCCAGCCCAAAGGCTCTCAGCTCCACCCCCGTGGGCCCGCCATCCCAGTTCCGCCAGTTAAGTGCCGGAGGCACCCCACTCTGCAAGCCAGCCTCCTGCTCAGAAGCACTCAGCTGCTCTGTGGGCTGGGAAGTCATGTTCTAGCTCCTGGTTCCGCTGCTGCTCCTCTGATGTCGCAGCCATCTTCTGGATCAAGACGGTTTCCTCTGCAGATACCTCAAGGTCCAGAGGATGAGCCCCATACCTGGCTCCTGCTGGTAACGAGTCAGGGTGTAGTGTGTGTGTGTGTGTGTGTGTGTGTGTATGTGGGTGTGTTCATTTTGTATATACCCAGCAGGATAGCAAACACAGTGAATCTTGTTAATAATTACTCGCGGGCTGAGCCGCGGTGGCGTAGTGGTTGTGCGCGGGACTGCGGCCCACTGGGATGGAGGTTCAATTCCAGCAGTGGGGCTGGGCCTCCTACTCCCACCACCGGAGAACAGTGATACCAAAAAAAAAAAAAATTACTCACAAGTGAATCTTATTCTTGGGTGTCTTCCCCCACATTTTACCCAGACATAGACAAGGAAAAGGTCATTTGATGGGAATTGAAACTTGACATTAAATAATTCACTGCCCCTATAGCCAACAAGTCCACTATGACACGTAGGGTTTCTGAGGCTGGAGCTCTTTACCAAAACAGACTGCCTCAGCTTTCTCCCTTGGTACAACTGGTGGATTTAATTACAGATCTTAAAGTTAACAGTCCAAGGCTCGCCCCAAAGCAACACTGTTATGGAGACATAGCCTAGATGCACTGGGGGGCGACAGGGATCATGCTGCTTGCCTTATTCAAGATTCACCTTCTAGCGGTGGTCTGGAAGCAAAACTCAGTGTCTCTGTGGTTTGCCTGTGATATCCGTATTTATGATGTCAATAAGTTGCCTAATTTTAGTGGAGCCCCTAGAATTGGTACCGATAGGATTAGCAGGTATGTTTCTCACCACCTTTGCCAATACTTTCTATTTGAAATCTTCATACACGCATTAAGCAAAGATGGTGAAATTTCCTCTCAAACACCTTGGACATGTCATCCCTGAAGGACAGACCCTCGAGAACCTTATGCCTGACAAAGGGTCAGGAACTAAGACCCTGGACGAGGTGGATGGATGCAGGACTGCAGCAGTGGGCTGGCTCTAGCTTAGCAGTGATGGCGGAGATGGTGTGGTGCTGAGGCTGGGGCAGGGGGTTTGGGGAGGTCTATTATTCTGGACACGGAGTCCCCCTGATTCGGAGCAGCACCTCACAACAGCAATACATGAAGTATCCTTTTTATAACTTAGTACTTTAAACGGGTCTATTATGTGATTATTTGTCAGATTGGAATTCTGTTTTCCACAAAGCAATTGTGAGTAATTTTTCACAAATGAATTATGAGGTCTGCCCTCTGTTGAGTGTCCCACGTCCCGTTATTTTATTTTTGCTTTGAATATCTAGTCACTAGGGCAGACGAGCACAAATTCTATATCTTCACAATAAATGTTTGCTTGTACCATATCCAAATACAAAAATTTTGTCTCACGCATTTACATTTCTAAGAGCTGGGGTGACATGGTGAATCATGCTCTGGGCTGTTAACAGAAAGGCCAGAAGTTCGAAACCACCAGGTGTTCTGAGGGCAAAAGAGGAGGCTGTCTGCTCCCGTACTGAAGTCTCAGAGGCAGCCCCTTTCTGTCCTCTGAACGTCACTGAGTCAGAACTGACTTGATTGCAGTGAGTCAGAGTCTCACTTCCCTAGCCTTCCCTTATGAAAACTCTTCCTAGCTTTCTGGTTATTAGTGGACACTCCTCCCAGTCCATTATGCTCAGCATCTTTTCAGTGATAAATACTCTGCTTTCCTCTGTACCTCAGCAGCCACTCTGAGAGAGTCACTATGACACTGCTTTGTGATCCAGTGGCTCTGAGAGCCCCGTACTTCATGGTGAAGATGAGAGAGTGCCGACACTTCCAAACACATGTGGAAAAGTGCCATTACTTTTTAATTCCTTTCTTTTTTTTCTTCACCAACTTTCTGAAGCCACCTCCTATTGTCAACTGAGTCCCCCGCACGGGTAGTACATTATTTCATGTGGGTCTTATGGCCAATTCTCTAACTCCTGTCGAAGTACCTTTTCCTGCATGGGTCTAAGTAAGACTGTGAGGGAAGCTCCTGATAGGATTTCCCTGTGAATAATTAGGACCAGGTGTCCCTGAAGGTCCATCTTGCTGGGTATAAAATGAGCCCTCTGCGAAAGGACTGGAGTGTTCTATGAGCTTGAGATCCCTGCAGAGTGACGTCTTGGGTCCAGAAGACAACTGTGACACCTGAAAGTGGCAGCAGAATCCGGAGCCAGACTATGAAACAGTGGTGGACTTCCACGGAGCAGTAAAGCTGGTGGTTTGGGGCAGGCAGCCGGCTTGTCGAGGGGGTGCCTCCGGATACCTAATTCAGAGAGCTGGTTTGCCACCCTACCGAGCTGAGCTGAATACCTTCGGGTTGAGCCCGACAGCAGTGTGGTATGCCCTGTGGGCATCTGTTAGCGTTAGAAGAAGTGTGTATCGGGCTGAGCCCCGGTGGTGTAGTGGTTGTGTGCGGGACTGCAGCCCACTGGGACGGAGGTTCAATTCCAGCAGTGGGGCTGGGCCTCCTACTCCCACCACCGGAGAACAGTGATGCCCAAAAACAAAAACAAAACAAGAAGAAGTGTGTATCATGTGCCGACACACAACTTTGCTGAGCGTTTTCACCTGCATTGCACTGCACCCTGTATCCATCCGTAATAAACCCTTTAACCATGAATATGGTCAAAGTTCCATGTAGCCATCACAATGGATATTAGAGCCTCCATATTAAAGTCGTCAACACAGACCCAGCTACCCTCCTTCCTTATTGGGGTTCTCACACAAGGGAGGAGGAGGAGAAGGGAAGAAGGAAGAACTTGGGTCCTGGGTGCTCCTTGCTTTCACATCCTCTCTCGGTGAGCACTGTGGGGAAGCTAACAGAGCAGCCCGTGCCCACAACATCTGAAGCCCACACAGCTTCTCTCTCAGCAGCGTCTCACAGCAAATTCCATGACAAAGCTTGGTTCTGAGGCTGCGGCTTCTCTGCCACTCCTCCGATCAAAGCTGTCTTCTGAATTGGGGTTCAGGGTGCAGGGATCTCGGGCTCCACACACGTGCTCTGCCCCTGCATCTTCCCTCTCTCTGGCAGTAGGGTTCCCCTTCCTGCTTATGAGACGGCTGGTTTATGACCAGCAGTGTGAGACACGGTGAACCCTGTTGGATCATACAACCCAATCAGCACCCGCCCCACCCCAGATCCATCTGGGAAGAAAGGTCGGAAGAATTGGATTACATCATTCACTGCATGCCTTTCTGTGAAATAGACACTCAAAAGAATTTGCCTGATTACTTGAGAGGGGCATACCTATTTCTACAATGTTTTTTGCTTTAATTTTTTTCTCTATTACTATGTGTTTTTTACCAGTCTAAATTCCCCTTCTGAAAACTGCCCATTTATAATGCTTAGCCTTCATTTTTTTAGTATTAGATTGTTGCCTTTTTAAACATTAAGTCATTTTAAGAAGAGTTGTGCAGTAACCCCCCCCCCCCCACACACACACACACACACTATCATGACTCCAATTCTACCTTACAAATCTGGTTAGACTAGAGAGCATGGACACTGGTACAGATAAGAGCTGGAAATACAGGGAATCCAAAACAGATGAACCCCTCAGGACCCATATTGAGAGCAATACCAGGAGGGGAAGGGGAAGGTGGGGGGTGAGAGGAGAAGGGGGAAAACGATCTTAATGGTCTACATATAACCCCTTCCCAAGGAGATGGACAACAGAAACATGGGTGAAGAAAGACATCAGTCAGTGTAAGACATGAAAAAATAAGAATTTATAAATTGACATGGGCTCAAGAGTGATGGGAGGTAAGGGAAAAAATAAACTGAAACCAAAGGCTCAAGTAGAAAAAAAGTGTTTTGAAAATGATGATGGCAACAAATGTACTTGACACAATGCATGAATGTATGGATTATGAGGAGAGTTGTACGAGCCCCCAATAAAGTGATTTTACAAAGAAAAGGAAGAGGAAATACCAAAAGCTGAAACTTTAAGTGGGTCAAGTGTGAGATTAAATATTACATTTTAACCTAACTACTTCTGCCACAACTGACTTACCAATGCTTTCTGCCTGCTAGCAGGGCTGTTCACCCTTGACTATGGTTAGGGACTCGCTGGAGGCTTGGTCATTCCCTGCAGGAACCCTGCAAATGGAATTGAGGCTGCGTATGAATTCTTTCATCTCTGGATTTTTTTTCATAACTGAAGAACTCTTGGGGTGGTTGTAATATTGAGAGAAAAGAGTGGTGACAGGGTTTCAATGCCATTTAAAAATATCAAAGGTTCATGTAATCTAATAGGATTATTTGATTGGCTCTAGATTTCTTCTCCTGTGATGTGTCTTGTCAGAATTACTCACTAGAAAGAAATGCCCAGTTTTTGCTCAATAAAGGTAAACTGCTAACCAGATTCTTCAGGTCTCACACGGTCCCCTTAGGGATGGGGCTTTCCTGGTCTCCCTCTTCCGCCCACATTCAACCAAAGAGCCTCTGTTTTTCTTCTGGGTTTTGTGTGTGTGTGTGTGTGTGTGTGTGTGTGTGTGTGTGTGGTTTCGTATTCTTTAATTCAGGAAAGAATCTCATCACTTAAAAATAGTTGGAGAAATACTCATTTCTAACATTCCAAATTGCTCAACGCTTGCTTGATGAGATATTATTTCCAAATGTGTTTGGTGTACAGATGTTCAGTTTCTTGCCTTGAACAGGGGGCTCCTGGCAGTGAGCTTATCTTTCTGGCCTCCCGTGCAGAGTTTCTCTTCCAGCAGATCTGGTAAACTTGGTGTGCTTTTTCTTTCAGGAAAAGCTTACACCTTGTTAAAGACTGCTCACTGTTTAACACAAAGGAATGAACTAAGAGATAGTGTTTCATGCATCAGAAGCCAGGATACGTTTTTTGAGAACAGAGACCTGGCCATATACTTGTAAGACTGACCCAGCGTCGGGAAGTGTAACTTTCCAGCCCCAGACACCCCTCTGGGTCTTCTTGTGCATCAATGTACAAACCTATGAACAGTTCCCTGGGATATCTTGCTGAACTGTATGCATAGCAAGAGCCAGTACTTGTGTGTATATAATTCATTATTTAAAAAACGAGCTTAGAAAACATTCTTTGTTGTGATCATTTCCTTTGGATTACACCCTAATTTTCTTTTCTTTTTTTTTTTTTGTTTTGTTTTTGTGGGTAGGGGGGCATCACTGCCCTCTGGTGGGAGTAGGAGGCCCAGCCTTGCTCCTAGAGAGCTGCTGCTGGATTTGAACCGCCAACCCAGTGGGCCACGGTCCCGCACCCAACCACTATGCCAGCAGGGCTCAGCCCTGCACCCTAATTTTCATTGTGAGAGGTTAGCATGTTGCAATTAAGGGGCAGAAAACCCCAATATTTATCTAGTGGCACACTGAACAGAGAATAGTGTGGCTTTGTATCCGTGGGACCCTGCTGTCCTTTAAGCCTTTTTCTTTACAGGGTAATTGAATGGAGTCTGGTTCTGTGGCAGTATTGTGTCCTATGTTCAGAACAGGGGTAAAACCAAACACCAAACTCACTGCCATTGTGTCCATGCTGACTCAGAGTGACCCCAGAAGACAGGCTCCTGCCACCTGGGGGTTACCCAGACTGTCACTGTTTGGGGGAGTAGGAAGTCCTTGGACCTAGTGGTGGTTTCACACTGCGGACCTTGCAGATCACAGAGATGTCATTTGCTGCAGACTCTGAGAGGAGAAGAGAAAAAGTTCTTTCATGACCAAAAGATGCATTATGCATAGAAAGGAGCCTTGAAAATCTATGCAAAAATTCTGTTACCATTTAATCTCATTCGTAAACATTTTGCAATCGTCCTGTCTCCCCACACCACCCCATCTATGCTCAGAGTTTTTCTGAGAGGAAAACAGCGCAGGCTGATCTCCTGGAGACTGTCAGGAAAGCAGCTGCAGACCAAGACGAGGGGGGGCCCTGCAGTGTCTCTGCCAGTGAACCCCTCCCACTTAGGGCAACATACTCTTGGATGGTGGTAGTGTTGAGAGAAAAGAATTGTGACAATATTTGGACTTCATAAAAAAATTAAAAGACTCCTTTAGCAGTTTTTGGTTGGTTGTGGGGTTTTCCCCCCTCTGTCATAAGTCTTGTCTGAATTTTTTGCTTCCCTCTTTTATCTGAAAAATCATCACGAAGTGCACTCTTCAAATAAGAGTGTGTAAGCCTGTGCCTTCAAGTGCATAACACCAGCCCTCAGAGGGACGATACGTCATCTAGGGCCGAAGAGACCAATAGAGGGTTTTATTGCATTGTTAGAGGATGATTTATACCTTAGTTTATATAAATACCAGGAAATGGGCCATATAACTTTGCTTTCTTTTCCCAGAAATGTGAAGTCCTTTTCTTCTTCTTTTTCTTTCTTTCAAATTCATCAATTCCACTCTTCTCATTTTCTTGTGTTCCTAGGACTCTGCTCAGTTGGTCCCCATGGCAACACTGGATCATGTTAATGAAATGGCAACATCTTAAGCTCTCCCACAGAGCATCTCTGTTAACACAGGCATGAAACACACTTGCACCACTCCCGTTTCCTTCCTTAAAAGACATTGCTATGATGGAATCTCTTCCATGATCAAGCTTGCACTTCGTAATACTGCCTGACTAGATCGAAGTCTCTGGGCGTTTTGTGAGCACGTCAGAAGGTGGTAAACTACAATCAGGACACCTCTTCCTCCACCACCCCCACTCCCTGTGTCGGTACACTGCAAGGCTTCTCAAGAGAGGGTTTCCTTGTTAGAAATGCTAACGTGCCCCAGCCCAGACCTGCAGGCTCAGCACCTCTGGGGAGTGGAACCCAGTCATCCTCCTGTCACTGAGTTCCCTGGGTGTTTCAGATGCACACTAAATTTGTAGAACCGCTGGTGTGGGGGAGGAACAATGCTGTGTGTGTGTGTGTGTGTGTGCGTGTGTGCGTGTGTGTGTTGGATTCTGTTAATAAGGAAGGATTCTCTGTTGTGTAAGGTCACTTAATGTATATTAAGGTCACTTAAATGTATATTATGAAATATGAGCTGCATACCAGTTTGTAGAGAGAGAAAATCTGGCAGAGATGAGTGTCTGAAAAAGCTCTGATGGCACAGTGTGTAAACATTTGACTGTGAACCAAGTGGTTCAGAGCCTCCGACCCCTGCGAGGGACAAGACTATAGAAGTCCACAGTCACAAAGGTTTATGTCCTGGTCAGTCTCATGGAATACGGGGAGTTCTCAGGCTGATACATTCACCATGAGTCAAAAAGTGAGTCAAAATTTGACTTGACACCAGTGAATGTGAGCTTGGAGAGAATGTCCGATTGATTTCAGCTACTGAAAAGTGTGCTCACCCTTCTTTTGATCCGTTGTGGCACAGTGGATTAAGTGCTGCCTTGCTTAACTCTAGGTCAGCAGATCCAATCAACTAGCTTCTCCTTCAGAAGAGTGTCTGCTTCTGAAAAGATTTGCAGTCATGTGAGCAGCTCTCCTCTTCCCTATGCATTGAAATGGATTCGGCAGCAGTGGATTTAAACTTTATCTGTTAGAAGCATAAGAAAAGGCTGAGTGATTGCATTACCTATCATAATAGGTAATGACTCAGGCTATAAAGTATGTGAGAGAGAGAGAGAGAGAGAGAGAGAGAGAGAGAGAGAGAGAGAGAGACTGAGAGAAAGAGAGATTCTTTGTTTCGGAGTTGGAAAGCTAATATATTTGGGAGTATGGAAGCTAACAAAGAGCCTTCTTTTGCAAGGGAGTATTTAAAAAAAAACTTTTCTTCCTGTATCATCCTTGATGGTCTGAAAAAGCTTCACAAACATAGAATAAAGGCAGAGATCTTTTAGTAGTCATGACTGAGCCAAAAAGTGGGAGCAGATGCCATCAAGAAGCATAAGAAGGGTAAGTTGTCACATGGATCTTCTTTTTGAAAAGTCAATGGGGATGGGGTGGTGCTCATATAACTCATTACAATCTATCCATCCACCCATTGTGTCAAGCACAATTGTATATTTGTTGCCATCATCATTCTCAAAACATTTGCTTTCTACTTGAGCCCTTGGTATCAGCTTCTCATTCCCGCCCCCGTGCCTCATGAGCCCTTGGTAATTTATAAATTATTATTTTTTCATGTCTTACACTGACCAGCAGACACCCTTCATTCACTTGTTTGTTATCCATCCCCCAGGGAGGGGGTTATATGTATGTCATTATGATCAGTTCCGCTTTCTCCCCTTAACCTCTTGGTATGGCTACTCTCAATGTTGGTCCAGAGGGGTTTATCTGCCCTGGATTCCCTGTGTTTCCAACTCTTAGCCATACCCGTGTTCATAGCTAGATTTGTAAGGTAGAATTGGGGTTATTATGGTAGGGGGGAGTGTCGCATGAATCTTAAGAGGCAGATCACCCTCCCACTCCTCCACCCCCCAGATCTATAGAGCTGGCAGCCATCTTAGCTGAAAACAGTCTGAAGGTTCAAATTACCTGTCATCCACAAACCTGAGCGCGTATCTCCCAGGTCATTGCACGTGGTGATGGTGGGGCCCAACCTGTACAGCAGTCAAACAGAGTTCAGAGAAAAAGATACTTAAGGTTCATCAGGCCAGGCTTGGAGAGGTCAGCTAATACAAGGAAACCGCTGTGGCAGAGAGTTTCTGAGCACCATGTTGGCCTGATTAAGCCTCTCTGGTTGGTTCCTTCACTCACCTCTGCCCTGACAGCCCCACCCAGTCTCTCAGTGAGGGTTCTTGTCACTCATCCCCGCCTTATGGGAGTCAGGACACTGAACACGAGTAATATTCCTAGTTCCCTGGATATTTGCCTCTCTTTTGAGGTGCCTCTGGTTACCCTGCTTATTCCCCAGCTCCACCTGTTCTCCTACTCTCCTCTCTGAGTGTACGTCTTGATCCAAACAATTAGCTTCGTGCCACCATCCAGCTCTGTGCTCTTCTTCTGAATCTTCCTATACCTTGGCACAGGCATGGATCCCGGGTGGCATCGTTGGTTGCCCATCAGATGGCTACGTCTGTATTTCAGACCACCAGCCACTCTGCCGGAGAAAGCCAAGGCTTTCTGCTACCGCAAAGATTTCCAGCCTAGAAAGCCTGAGGGAGCCTCCCTGCTCTGCTATTCAGAGTTGCTCTGAGTTAGAATGGACTCAGTGGAACCAAGCGGACGTCACATGCACAGCTTTACTTATAGCAGGTGCCCGAGTGTGCCAGTCATGTACTCGTGTGACAGTTTCATGATTGGGAGTGTAGGGTTGGAGTCTAGCCTGCCAATCTGGAGATAGCCAATGAGACCTCTGTGTGGGCATGGTTTTTCTCCTGAGAATTCTGGGAAGTCTTGCAGTATTTCCCAATTGGAGAAGAGAGACTTGACTCACTCTCTCTTGGAGACGAACTACTGACAAGACAAGATAACAGCCTGCTGATGGATCCTGATACCTGGAGGAGCCGGAGGAGAAGCCACATGGGCTTGCCCTGAACCAGAGCTCTGGGGCTGCAGAAGCCACATGGAGACACCTGCCAGCGGTGAGATGGTTCTACCACCAATAGTTACTGCTGATGGGCCCTGAGCCCTGAAAACGAAGAGCCATGGGAAGACCCCTGCCAATGCCAGGATGCTTCTTCCCCAGCTGAATACACAAGACTCTGCACCAACTGTCTTGTGATTATCATGATGTCATTGCACATGCTTCATAAGTTGGAAGGAGACTTTATAGACTGATATTGGACATATAAGTTAATATCGAACTTATGACCTTGGATTGGACTGAGTTGGGATGTTTTCTCAATGTTCCATTCCTCTTGTATGTAAGCCTTTCCCTTATGTCTATATGTGTGTCTATAAAACTGTTTCTCAGCTGAACCCTGGTGGCGCAGTGGTTGTATGTGGGACTGCAGCCCACAGGGTTGATGGTTCAAATCCAGCAGCAGCTCTCCAGGAGCAAGGCTGGGCTTCCTACTCCCACCAGGGCAGTGATGCCACACACACAAAAAAAAAAAGAAGAAAAATTGTTTCTCTAGTTTACCCGGACTAACACGCCAACCTTACACTTTGAGAAGAGGATCAATGAAAGAAAGATCTCTATAGTCCTTTTTCCTAGCTTTGCACACTAGATTTTCAAAGCACATTTCTGGACTAACAGATACGTGGACATGTGGTTATGGTGAGGGTTGTTCACTCACTGTTGTGTCCCCTCCGAGGCATGGGGACTTCAGTCACAACGGCACAGCACATCCCCAGCCCGGTGCCATCTGCATTGTGTAACTGTGGCGGGTTCTTAGGGTGCTGTCACCAAGTCCTGGTGGGCTTTTCCTCCTGGTCACTGACTCACTACCCTTCTACTGACCAGGCTTTCCCCACCCCATGCCCAGAGTAAGTGAGCAGAAGTGGTAACATCCACACTTCCTGGGAGCCTTCTGCTTGGACTGCTGCTTCCCTGACCGCTGTGTTCATCTTCCTGGCCGCCCGGGGTGGGGTCGGTTTTCCCCTTCATCACCGCACTTGAAATGCACCAGCCCTTCTCTCTTCCCTGGTCCTTGCCCAACGCTCCCCTGCCAGTGGGGCAACAGAAGGGACCAGGCCTTGGGCCAAGTGGTCCTGAGCCATCAAAGCGACATCTTCGCCTTCTAAATGTTTTAATTTCACAGCAGATTTGCCTACTATACACCTGATTACTGGACCACTGTATCCATACGCATTGATTATTGACAACTTCAATGATAGGCACGACAGATATAGATCATGATCTCCCTAAAATCAGTCCGATTTTAAATACTCGCCCCTTTCCATCCTCTCTGCTCACCTTGCAGCTACTGGAATGCCACAAACTTACCCCAAAATGTCTTTTTAAATACAGAAGTTTTGAAACCTTTTGTTTGGCTAGGAAAATAAAAGGGATCAAGCCACTAGCACTGACCTAGAGAAAGGTGTGTTAGTCAGGGGTCTCAGCCTTCCTCATGCCGCCACCCTTTCACACAGTTCTCATGTGGTGGTGACTCCCCGCCCCCACCCAACCACAAAGTGATTTTCATTACTACTTCATCACTGGTTTTTTTGCTACTATTACGAATCAGGATGCCCTTGTGAAAGGGTCGTTCGAGAACCACTGCACAAACCGGAGCCAACAGATGGAGTAGCATGTCCTGTGCTTGTTGCAGAGGTTGTAAGTCCACATTCTCGGGCGGGATTGCTCAGACCTTATAGAAAACAGTTTTCTTCTTTCACCTCTTTGCAAAGTGTTAGGGAAATTTGGCAAGAATTGGCAATAGGAAACCATTTTATGTACTGTTTATAGGGAAGTGGGTTATAATGTTCTTTATCTGAGCTGATGTCTCCTGAAAGAAAACACTGTTTTGTATAAAGAACTTTCAGGAGGGCTGAAGACTAGGTATTTGTATTGCTTGTTTATCTTGAGTATTTTTCAAAGAGGATTATGTACTTCGCTGACTGCAAACTTAATGCTTTGATAAGTGTCAACAGAATTAACACCCTTGCTCACTCCCTGACTCCATACCTCCTCGAATTCTCGAAATGCTCTGTTTTGAGGGAGTTTCTTTCTTCCCCCCCCCCCCCGCCCCCCTCCACATATTATTCCAGCTTGGTGATCACTCATTTACTAATCAAACAAGTATTATGCAGCGTCTGCTCTGCACAAGATCCTAGATCCAGAAGAACAAACAGATAAACTTGGTGCCATCACCAAACCTAATCACAAGCAGCAGGAGAAAATAGCCCTTAGCAGCTCAGAGAATGGGGACAGAGTACAGACAGATGAATCCTTTACTCTCCTATATTAAGAAGCCCTGCAGGCTGCTTTTCTCGGGTGGAGGGAGGCCTTCTCCCTTGTGAGTTGGAGATGAGTCCCAATTACATTCTCATAATTAATATGGTTTCCCTTTATATCCTCCCATAATAGTGCTACCTAAAGTTTACCTCTTAGCAGCACATGGCTGATTGCCTTCTAGCCAGCAGCTTTATTGCTCTGTAGACTTTGAAGACAGCCACTCCCCCTTACCTGCCCTGACACTGGTGTTAGGTTACTAGTGTACTCAGGGGTCTTTAGGGTTACTATACAGCCTGTTTGTTGTGTATGTGGTTGCCTGTATTGGGGGAAGGGGGAGTCTGCACCTCCCTAGAGTATATATAAGCCTTTGTTGGAAATATATTCTCTCTCATGTACCTAGCTCTTGAACTCATGGCCTTGAAGGTGAGCCCCTGCACGCCTTATCTTATCTGGTGTCTCTCCTTAGACTCATTCAATTGTGGGGGCTGGTACCACCCTAATCAAACAAGTTGTACCCAGCATCTACCCTCCCCAAGATGCTGTATCTAGAAGAACAAAACAGGTAAGCCTCCTGCCATCACCACACTTAATTGAAAACAGTAAGAGAAATAGCCCTCAGCAGTTCCACAGCTTCTCTCTAAATCAGTCGATTGGCCCTTTCCCTGATTCAGAACAAGAGCAAAGTGACCATTTGAAGTAGCAACGAAAATAATTGTATGGCTGGGAGGGTCACCACACCACGAGGAACTGTATGAAGGGGAACAGCATTAGGAAGGTGGAGAACCGCTGCTGTACATTCTAATTTGTGGGTTCCGATGTGCGATGAAAAGAGTTGGGTGTAGCATGAATACATACCCAGAACCGAGGCCTTGAATGCAGAACCTGTAAGGAGTCTTGTCAGGCAATGAAGTGAGGGTGCGAAAACCCTGCCACCAAGTCAGTTCCAATTCACAAGCTGTGAGTTTCCAAAGACTGTCACCCTGCTTGTGGGTAGAAATCTTGTCTCTCACCCGAGGAGCCGCTGCTAACCTTCCTGTTAGCGGCACAACATGTAACCAATATGCCAATATTCATAACCGGCATTCTGTTTTCACTAATTATGACCACTTTGAATTAATGCTTTCAGTTTACTGATGTTAGTAGGAATGGTTCAGGATTATAGTCAATGGGGACACCACTGCCTTGCCTAGAGCTGGATTGTTGCCATGGGAAAAAATTTGCTCCCAGTCTGAATCCCCAGTGTTGTTTTTTTTTCAAGTGATTCAAAAGACGGAATTTCAAAAGAGTGTATTTTGATTTTTATTTTGGTAAGTAATTGAAATGGGAACACTGGGTAGAGCAAATAAAATAGAAATGTCACTCAAGAAGTATTGCCGTAAAATGACAGAAGTCTTTAAAAAACAAACATGTCAAAATATGAAGCTGCGGTTTCTTACCCTGTCCTTCAGTGGGGTCTATTCATTTCTGAAGGGGATGTTTCCACCTCTGACTTTTTCCAAAAGAATTCTCCATGCTTTTGTTGGTACCAACTCAAAATGGCAGTGTCTGCATCCTTAAGAGACTCAAATCTTGTTCCTTTGAAATCTTCTTTGAATTCTAGAGAACAAAAGGAAGTCCTCAGCATCAGATGAGGCCTGCAGGATGTGATGGGGTAAAGAACTGCTCTTGCTACCTACCTGTAGGAAGGAGCAGGTGCCTGGTTGTGATGGGGACAGCTCTTCAGCTCAGCGCTCCTAGCTTTTTAATATCCTTAAAGCTTCTTCCTAATAAGGCCCATGATCTTCCAGTGCCCTTCAATAACATCTCCCTTCAAAAACAAACAAGCAAGCAAAACAAGCCCAGTCATCATAACCAACTAGGCTCCTCTTTCTGCCATAACTGGCCCCGCAGATCCCCTTGGAAGTTACCGTGGGTTCTTTGGCGCTTTTTTGAAAAGGCGCCCTAACAGAGACTAAGGCAAGAACATTTAAGAGAACATGCCTGCAGTCATCCACTGATTGCTTTTGCCAGTGTTATTTGGGGTAAACCATGACTGTGTGAACTGGAATTTAGGATATTTTTTCTTATCCTTGTGTTATCTGGGTAGATTTGCCCCAAGGGCTGCCAGACTGTGGGATTTGAAGAAAGAGCCAGAGCCACTAATTGACCTTCATGTCTTTTTTTTTTTTTTAAATATAAATAAAAGTCTTGGTTTTCCGTGTTTAGCAAATGGACTTTGGTTTTCATTTCTAAAAGGTAAGTTCTTTACCTTTTGCTCCAATAGTCTTTTCTCTGGTGCCCATGTCACTCTGCAATTGTTTTTGTATTTTTAGAGTTTTTGTTGTTTTTCCCTGCCTGATATTAACCATCTGTATTAATGAGATAATAAAGCAGGCTTGTTGCTAATGAATTGATTCATTCAACTACTGAATTTAATTAGAAAGACATTTAACATGCCAGCAGATGTTGTGATTTTGTTTCATTATCCCCAAATACAATAAACTAAAGCGCGGTGCATTTTTATGTTTTTGCATAATTTAAACTAAATCCAGATTTGCTACTCTATCATTGCATATAAAAGAGGAGCTGATGGCATTCCAAGTGTTAGAGGGACAACTGTCTCCTCCTTGGCAACACCAGCAGGAGTCAAGTCCATGCTTGGAGAGTATCGGGTCTGTTGAGTGGCCTGCCCCATGAAGCCATAAAAAGAAAGCCAAGTTGCAGATGAGTCCCAAAGATTGATTTTTAATACTTTGATATGGAGATATGTTTCCTATGTTAATTAGCTACTAGAAATATTACTTAAGACATATTCTAGAGATAGTGATTCCTTAATGATTAGTATTTGCTTTTCATAATTTTACCTACATTCATTTTTAAACAATAAAGAGGAGAAGATGGGCAAAGTTTTCACAGAGTTTAATGTCCATGACTTTATGTTAGAAAGTGAGAATATTCTAAATGCACATGCTCAAAACAATGAAAAAAATTAATTAAAAAATGTAAAAGCAATGGTAAAAAGGTTCTGTGCTTTTCAAAGCTCAAATTGCACATAATATGAGTTACACAATAACTGAATGAGACCTGAGAGAAAGAGTGTGCTTTCTACGCCTGTAAAGAACTACAGTCTCAGTAAATAACTGGGGCAATTTTACCTTTCCCTACAGATATCAATTTGATAGCAGTCAGGGTTTTTTTTTTCTGTTTGTTTGTTTGTTTTCAGTGAGCCCTGTGAAGTGGGGGTTACTCTTTGGACTGCTATACCAAAGGGCAGGGGTTCAAACCAGTGGCTCTGGGAGCTGTTAAGATGTGCAGCCTCTGGAGCCCAAAGGGACACTTCCCTCCCCCTCTGAGGCTGCTCCGCTTTGAACCCAGCTTGATAGCAGTGAGTTTGGGGTATTGGAGGGGGCGTGGAAACATCTTTGAAAATGTTTTTTCCCCATTTAATTTTTTAAAAACTAATAAGTGACTAAATCCATCGAGCTGAGGCAAGCTCCCTAAGATAGAGACCTGACGGTTTCTAACAGAATAGTGTTTAAAAGGTCAGAAGAGATACCTTCTGACCTGCCTTCCCTGTTTCTTTTTTTTTTTTTTCCTATCTGGCTTGTTGGGTGAAGGTTTCTTTTTAAAAAATACATCATTTTTGTTTAAACAGCGGTCATCCTATAAATAGGGTCCTATCCTATAAAATAAATATTTTCACTTAACACTTCTTGAGGATTTTCCCTTGCCATGAAATTTGTCAAGGCCATTTTTAATGACTGCCTTATTCCCCAGAGTTCATTTAATCATCCTTTGCTTGTGGGATATTAGATCTCTTTTCTCCTTCCTGCCTTTCAATGAACACCAAAAGTCAGTTCTTGAATAAGCCTCTCTGTCTTGCTTCTTTGGGTAAGCTGCCTCTGGGAAGGCGACAGCCTTAGTGACCATTTGATTTTAATTCATCGTTTCTGTGTGTAGGGAGTGTATTTGTTTCCTAAAACTAGAGGAAAGGGGGACTCAAGTCAGGAGAGGACGAGCAAGTGAGAGAAGCACTGAGTCCCCCTTGGCACCTTGTCCCCTTTTTCTGACACCTGCGAGCAAGTTGCAATGCAGAGGAATTGGATCGTCAGCAGAGGTTTGCCTCTCACAGAATTGTAAGACATTTCTTTCCATCCTAAGGATTTATTAGGGCTTGGAGCCATGTTAATGTCACTAGACAGAGTCCAATAACTCTTGTGGTGAGAGCTCACTATAATCCTCGGTTGGAATTTCCAGCAGAACTGGAGGCACTTGAGTGGTGAAATGGTTATATGTTTGGCTGCTAACCCCAAAGTCTGAAAACCAGCAGCCGCTTCTTGGAAGAAAGACAGGCTTTCTATTCCCGCCCAGAGTTACAATCTCGCAAACCCGCAAACCCTGTCTGGCCGGGTCCCAGTGTGCTGGCATAGACACAGTAGCAGTGGGAACAGAACTTACCTGGGTTATTTGCTCAGGCACTTGGGAAGAGTCTAGCCTCCATAAAAACGTCAGCCATTGGTCACTTTATAAATCTTAAGGCATTTACAATCTTCCTGAGCACTTGCATACACACGCTCACTGTATCAACTCAGAGCTCACAGCGACCCTATAAGCAGGACATGTGGATTCATGGCTTAACCTACCTTGGCTTCTCCAGTGTCAGTCATCAGCTTCAATCAAGGGCTTTAGACCAACACAACCAGACGCATCCCCTAGGATCAAGGCGACACAGGCTCACAGTGACCCTCTGGACAGGGCAGAACTTCCCCGATGGGTGTCCCCAACTGTGACTCTCTAACAGGTGTGGAAAGCCCTCATCTCTCTCCCACGGAGTGGCTGATCGTTTCAAACTGCTGACATGGCCGTTAGCCCCTCCAATCCTAGCCACTACCCCAGGGTTCCGCTGTATTCGCTTCTCTCAAGCCTGGCCATCATCCCTGTGCAGGACCCTACATCACCAGAGAAATGGTGCCTGCTTCACCCTGTTGTCAAGTCTGTTTGACCCAACAGCTAGGGCGTTGGTGTTCTACCTATGCAAAGTAATAAGAGAATACAAATTTTGCTGAGTTCCATACAGAAGTGAGAGAGCATCTTATATGTTTGCCTGCGCTTGCATTTTTTGGTTTTGAGGTTAAGAAAAAACAGATTTCCTCATTTGAACCCATATTGATAAGCATATCTTGTTTCGAGGAGAACAAGGAAATGATTAACTCTGCATTAAAGAAGGAAAACTTATACCATTTTTTATTGTTCACTTCTCCCCTGCTTTATGTCCTCTGAATATTAGCCACGTGTAGCATTCCACCAAATCCTTATAGTCTGTAACCTTCATGGTCCCTGTAGAACTGAATCCACTTTTATGCATTTCCTCATCATCTCTCTGCTAAAAAGACACTAGTGCTCAATTGTTTAATCCTCTTGAATATCAAAGCCTCTAGACAAAGCTCTTGTTTCATTGTGCTTCAGCCCCCTGGAATATTCTATCACAGAAAACCATTTAAAAAAAAAAAAAAGCAAGGTGACCTGAACTAACCTTACCAGTGAAGTCGGTTATTTGGTGTTTAAGTAACACCCTGCGACTGGTATCAAAGCAATACATATGTTAGAATTCTATTTTGGTTTTTAAATGCTGTGCAAAAGTTTAGAGCATTATCCTCCACTCACCATTTATTCTTCTGCTGAGTGCCTTGTGGTGTACTTGTTGTATTTGGGGTTTGTTTTTTTTTTGTAGAACGTAGTGTTCCTGAACTCATAACTTTACATCTCCCTACAATGAGTTCTTCACACGCTGCTCGAAGCCTGCCTGCTTTTAATAGCTCGCCTCCTCTCTACAATCTGCCCTTCTGGCTTTGGCACCTGAATAGATTTCGTCTCCCTTCTTGTCTGTCCTCCAAGTAACTGAGGCAGTTTACACACACACACACACACACACACACACACACACACACACCATTCTTATGGAATGATGTTTATAGACAGTTTACCCCAGATGTATAGATCTTAAAATGATCGAGCTACAGGCCAAGAGTGTTCGGCTTTTTATGAAAGCCCAGGGGAGAGCATTGTAGGCGTAATGGTATTCACAAAGATGACTTTGGACTGACTGTAACTCCTCCTGGCTAACAATATGGTTAGTGCTAATTTGTTCTTACAGATGATTTGCCTATTTCCCTTAATTGCCTTTTTTTTAATTTGTGAGAAATGATTCTGCAAGATGCATTTTCTGTGTTGATATATTAAAGACTAATGATCTAATTATATCAATCAAGGTAATTTAGTGGCAGAAAACCTTTGTCTCGTGGCATTTTTTCCTCAGAAGGTTTTGTAAACAATGCAGGAAGTTAAAGAATCAGTAAAATACTTTATTTTTAATGCTAGGAAAGCCCTGTTGGCACAAATATCTTGTTAGTATAAAAACATGCTGTTTTGCATCTCTTGAAATTATTCTTCAAAGGTTAGCAATTCATGAGGTTATTATGTTTCACATTTAAAAATGGACTTAAAATGAATACTTCTGGTAGGGGAAATTAATGAATAACACAACCCAACTTCATAAAAATTAATTTAACCATTTACCAAAATAAAATGAGAAAGGAGCAATAATAAATTAACATTTACTATATTTTAGTAGAAAATTCTTATGGCCAAGAAGAGACAAGAGGAATCAGTCCTTCTCTCGTAATCCAAATGTGAAGGTATTTGCTTGGACAGAATATAAAGACAGTCTGATTCCAAGCTCTTCCGCTGCTTACGGGGTATGTAACCTTAGACATATTTATGTCTCTAGAGAGGTCACTATTTCCAAGTCTGCAACAAAAAGTGGAATTTATGGTTGCTACACAGTGGAACTCTGTTCTTGTCAGACATAAACTTGCTGAAAAAAAAAAATCTTTTTTTCCATTGGGGCCCTCGTAGTGGTCAGGACATGGCAAAGTGTGCAAATTGATGGGCCTTTATCTCCGGTAGTATAGTCCCTGAATGAAGCTGTTACCAGTTGACTGACTCCAGGGTGTGTGGTCTCCAGTACTTTGGGATGAGTTTATAACCAGCTATGATTCTTACTACTGAACAGTAAGGAAACTGCCTTGCTCACCAGAAGAGATTTCCGTAGCCGTCCTTGCAGGGAGAGGTTGTATAGAGACAGATCTCTTGGGGAGAGCCTGCTTGTCAACCTCCCAGCTTAATTCATGCTCCCTGGAAAGAAGCTGGCGGGTGCTGCTGCCACTGATCTTCTTTCCCCTGTGCGGCGGGAAGAGGGAGAAGACCCCATCGACTGTGAAAGCCCAGCTTCGAGAGCACTAGGTCACCAGACTGGCTAGTGTGGCACCTCCCATGTGTCCCACTCCCCAGTGGGGTGTGTGTGTGTGTGTGTGTGTGTGTGTGTGTGTGTGTGTGTTTTCACCAGGTCAAGCCGGTTTCCGTTTGTGACACAGTAGAACCATAGATGGCCAAGCCGGTCAGGTCAGGAGCCACCCGAGGGTGGGTGTGACCTGTCAGCTTTCCACTGGCCGGCAGCCACCACCCAGTGTCTGCAGTGTTGAATCCCGCTGGCGATTAGGTATCGTTCAAGTTCCAGACCACGGAACTTTGTTTCTATTGCAGAGCTTGCGCTTTTGTGGACCTCCCCGACATCTTTGAGAAATGTTTGTGTGCACGTGCTCATTCTCCTGCCTAACTCACGGGGCCGCGGCACCCTCAGAGCCTGCTCTTCAAAGCCACCGCCAGGCACGAAGATCAGTTTTGTGTCAGAAACGTCCCCGTTAAAAACAGAATAGCTTTGCATCGTAGGCCTTTGGATAAGATATTGCTGCCCGACCTGTCTGTCCCAGTTGCACTGTATTAACCAATTGAAAGAAAGCGGATGCTGTGTTGAGAAGACCCAGAAAGGAATTTGACAGACAGCCCTCTCTGTTGAGAAATTGGCTGGAGCAGGCCAGTGGGTCAGCACCTTGTGGTCTTTCCAGTGACTCAGGTCAGGGGAAGCCCAAAAGAGAGGATCGTGGTCTCCAGGTTTCAGTAACGGATGGTAAAACAGGATTGCTGGAAAGAGAACGTGTGCCTGGGAGTCTGGGACGAAGGAGGAGGAGAACCAAGACTGAAATGGGTTGGAGGTCGAGGAAGCCTCCTGCTGGGCTCTGAGAGCCAGTTTCTTAGGGCCACTCACTCACAGAAGTCACAAAGCAGAAGATTGTGTTTATAATGTACCTTAAACAGAAACTCAAAACTCGAGCTGACGGCCATAGAGCTGATGCCGATGGGAAATCCGCCCGTGCAGGAGTAGAGCGCCTCCCCGTGCTCCTCAGAGCACCTGGTGATGTCTCACTGCCAGCCGGGTGGTGAACAGGCTAAGGCAGGGCACGGCAAACTCTTGAGACTGAAGAGACAATCCTGTCCCTCCTAACAACTTTAAAACCATTCAAGGGCCTTATTAAAGTGACCAGATTTTAAGCTGCACACCATTGACCCGGGGTGGCGGGGTGGGGGGGGCCAAAGGGGGGGTTCTTGATTAAAAATTTGATCTATATGGAGCAGCAGAAATCTTCATAGAATGCAAAATGGTATCGTAATATATTTATTTTAATTTTAAAACACTGCGGGACATTGTTAAATTGTTAAAAAGTGGGACATCTTGTCACCTTACCTTAAATATGTTTTTCCAAACAAATGAAATCACCGTGATCTGAAATAAGAACCTTCAAATGTTTTCAATGTTACTTCAGAGCCGCACAGTCACACGGAAAAGAGCCACCTCTGATTGGCGAGCCGTAGTTTGCCGACCCGTGGCCTAAGGCATAGCCCCTGTGCCCAGCCCCTTGCCATGTAGTGTGAAGTAATTACTTAAAATAACCCAAGGTCAATTGAGAGGTTAAAAGGCTGCTAGAAGTGCTAATAGTTAATAAAAGCTTTTCAGCAATATCTTCAAGAGCAGAAAGTTTTTTTTTTAATCAGATTATTCAATAACACCTTTGTGTTAGGCTGAGTTGACCAGAGACACAAACTCAGTGACCCTGGTATGTGTAAGAAAGAGCTTTATATCAACAAGTAATTATGTATCAAAAAGACGTCCTAGCCCAGTCCAAGTCAAGTCCACAAGTCCCCCTTTCAGACCCATGAAGCCACAACGCAGGGATGCAGAACATAGGACAGAGAAACATTCCAGGCCACAAGCCAGTAGATGCAAAGTCTTGTGGATCCAATGGTGGTGGATGCATCTCCAGGTCTGGAAGCAACCAGGGTCTGCCACCGGGAAGGGGAAGGCAGATTGGTCGGAGGGTGGGGGGGTGGGGGGGTGGGGGGGGTGGCATCCCAGGATTCTGCTTATGAGGAGACCATGCCCTCCAAGAGTGCCCCAGCAGGCTGTGACCTGATTAACTGGTTAAGCTCCACCCCTTCACTGGTATATATTTTCAAATTGACAGAAAATTGTGTAACGACCACACCTGAGAAGTTGAAGGGGGACCATCCTGGCCTAGGAGAATATGGCTTGTTTCCTCTTCACCCTCATCTGTCGGCAGCCAAAGGAAGCTTTTGAGAAGCAGCAGCTGCAGCCCTGGCCGGGAAAACAGATCTCACCTGGAATCCTAGGAATGGAGCTAGGACTCCAGAGATGGCGCAGTGGTTACGGGTTGGGGTGCAATCCAAGCGAAATGACAGGGCTTTGGACTCCCGTAAACAATCTTGTTAGTGCACTGGGGTAGTGCTCGCTGTCCCACAGGGTCACAGTGGGGCAGCATCCCCTGGAAGACAGTGAGTTGAGGTTTTGAGACTTCAGAAATTGCTGGCCAACCTGTCTGTCACGGAAAGAAAGAAAGTGAGCTCGTGTTTCAGTCACCGAAAAATACTACTCTGAAATTTGGTTCCTGCAGAGGGCTTGTTGCCTTGTTTCTTTGCTCCTACTTTCCTCAACCTCCTAATTGCTGATGGCCAACTTCTTGATAACTCACCCTCATCAAACTTCTACTTCTAGTAATTAATCCTAAGAGACTCATCATAATAAAGGGCAAAGATTTAGCTACAAGCTTAGGTATTCACTGCAACACTCTGTATAAAAGCAAGAAAAGTGAGCAATTTAAATATCACAGAGGAAGAATTGGGTGAGATAAATTGTGTTATGTTCCGGCGACAGAATTCTGTGGTTGTCGTCAATAATATAGAACAATGTTTAATGGTGTGGAAAATTACCTGTTCATAGCAGGCAGGAAAACAGCATGTAACAAGAGGTGTTTTTGTTACTAAGCGTATGTGTTGAGGTACTTGAGGGAGCTTCACCTAGTTGGTGGAAAAACTGCGTCTTTCAATCTGATCTTTCCAGGAACTTTTTGAAGGTCCCTTGCATATGAAGGAAGAACAATATCAACCGTGATTGTTTCTTTGAGTAAGACTCTGGGTGCTTTTTGGCTTGGTTGTACTCAGAATTTCGACAGTCAACATGCATCCGTTTTTTGCCATCAGAAAATGTTGTGTAAAAGCTACAAAGCTTAATTGGAAAAGAAATCAACATATTACATCAGACAACCACAAGAAACAGAAGACTACTGAGAAGTGTTCCTGGCCAGGGGGAGAGTCCACACTGGGACCAGAAAGGAAGCGCGGACCATTTGCTTGCTCTGCTCCCCTCCTCTTCAGCTGCTAAGGAGGAAGAAGAGCTGCAGAAGTAGCGTTAGCATCACACTGCAGAGATAGATAGATGCAGGCCACTCTGCTTGTGTGACTGGCATTCTTACATTTATTTTCTTAATTATTATAATTACTGTCTGGCTAGTAAGTCACTAATAACAATCCCCGGTTATCATCGGTTATTAAATCACCCCCCCCCCCCCCCCCAAAATGAAGACTTGTTTGAAACAGGTGAGGCTCGCTGGGGCTTCTGATAAGTTCAGATAAGACTTGCCAGCACATGGGAACAGCAAACTGCATTTTGGAAATGGTCCTAAAACTGGGGTCTACGGAAATTTTAAACCCTAGCGGGAAGCTCTAAACTTATTACAGTTCTTTTTGCTCATTTAAGTTGCTTCCCACTGCCAACAAGTCAGTTCTAATTTCCACTAAACCCAATGTAGGGTCTCTGTGGCTGTGAGTCTTTTCAGGAAAAGACAGCCTCGTCTTTCTCCAAAGGAGCAGCTGGTGGGTTTGAACTGCTGACTTGAATGGTTAGCAGTTCAGGTTTGACCCAACAGCAAAAGAGCTACCATAACTCACTCAATCACTGCCATTGAGTCGATTCAGACTCATAGCAGCCGTTTAGAACAGGGTAGAACTTTCTCTGGGTTTCCGGAAGCTGTAACTCTTTGCAGGACTAGAGAACCTCCCCTTTCTCCCTCAGCCACTATAGAGTAAGTAAATTATATGCTCTGCATACGGGGTCTGAGCAGCTGCATACTCTGAAAACTTCCTGCATGGATAGATACGTTGTCTTGACTGAGGGCCACTGCTTGACATATAGAGTCACCAAAGGTGTTAGTTAGTGTTAGTCGTTGTCAGTGAAGTTGTACTTTCCCAATAGGCCAGCACTAGTGAGATGAATCAGCAGCAGAATTCAGTGTTTTCTGTCACACGAGTAGATTTGTAACATCTACCTGTGGGAAACAATTTCTCCCAAGTTGTCTCCCCCAAATATATGCCATATTTAGTTGCTTGCTACACGTGGCAGATGACTGACTATACACTTGGAGGTCACCAGAACTGGGTCAGGGATTAATCTCCCTAAGGGTTATCAACCATTTAGAGGAATCAGACTGTACAGTCTATCCCACCCAGAGGAGGGCTTACTCCCTTCTGATAAGGATAATAGTAGACTACTTCCCTGTAGGAGTTCAGGGAGATCAAGTCCACCCAAGGGTAACCAAAGTTAGGCAGCCATCATGAATCTAGGATCAGCCTTTCTTGTCCCCTGTATGCCCCTAGCTCATCCCCTTCCTATTACACTTATGCCTATTGGATAGCCCCTCTCTATGATCTGTAATCACACCTCCGAAGTAGATTTAAACCTTGGTTAGCAATAAACTTTCTCTATCTCCAGCTCGCTCTTCATTTGGACCAGCAAGCCGGACTGAGGTGAGCATGCTACCATGAAATGTGTCTGGCTCCATTATTTCAATTTCTGTTCTCACCTGTTTTCTATGACTTTACTATATTTACTATATCTTTAAATATTATCCCTGTACAACCCACTGTGTCAGGAAGGTGGAGCATGAGCACACGCTTTGGAGAACTCTATCCAGGCATGGTGAAGCCAGAGGGAATTCTGGTGGAGTTCCATAGTGGTCCTGACGTGCAAATCAGTCGTCTGACTTGAGTGTAGGGGTGAAAGACTATTTAAACCATCTAGTAGCTGGTTCCCTCCAAAGTTTCCCTTAGGCTAGCTGGTGCTCTCAGGGACACACACAATTTTATCTGGTAAAGCAAATGATTAGAAGTCTTGGGGCCAAAATGATCTGTGGATGTACTTGTCCACATGTACTTGATGTCAATTTCATGATTGAGATGTAGGGGTGGGGACTAGCTTGTAAACCTGGAGATAGCCTATGAGGCCTCTGTGTCGGCATGGCTTTCTTCTGAGAATTCTGAGAAATCTCATGGTATTTCCCATTGGAAGTGAGAGACCATCTCCCCAGTTGTTGGGAGTTGCTCCACTGACAAGAAAGACAAGATGGCAGCATCTGAGGAACCAGAAAAGCTGGAGGAGAAGCCCCATGGCCTTACCCTGATGGAACCAGATCTCTGAAGCCAGGCAAGCCACAGAGAGACCCTTGCCAGCACTGAGATGTTTCTGTCACCAATGGATACTGCTGATGCACCCTGAGGCCTGGAAATAAGAAGCCACAAGGGGACCCCTGCCAGAGCCAGGACTCTGTACCCACTGGCCTGTGACTTCGTGAGTTGGAAGGAGACCTTATAGACTGGTATTGGATATATGGGCTAATATCAGACTTATGACTTTGAACTGGACTGGGTTGGGATGCTTTCTCAATGTTCCATTCTTCTTGTATGTAAACCTTTCCCTTATATCCATATGCATGTCTATGAATTTGTTTCTCTAGTCTACGCGGACTAACACATGATTTCAACCTTTCTCAATCTTTAAGTGGGTAAGAAGTCCGACTATGTCAATCAGTAGAGCATGGAACTCTTAATCCCAGAGTCAAGGGTTTAAGCCCAATGTTGGGCACAAATTGTCAGGAACCAGCCCCTAATATATCATTACGGATCCAGGAGGCACAATTGTACCATGACATAAGTAAAGATTATAGTAAAAACACACAGAATTTGAGAGAAGAGAGAATGAAATAATGGAGTCAGACACATTTCATGGTAGCATGCTCACCTCAGCCCCGCTTGGTGGTCCTCGTGGAGAGCAGGCTGGAGAGAGAAAGTTTATTGCTAACCAAGGCTTATATCTACTTCTGGGGCATTATTACAGGTAATCACACGTCACAGGAAGGGACTAAACAATAGGTATAAGTGTTAACAGGAAGGGGTCGAGCTAGGGGCATACATGTGACAAGAAGGGGAGGGACTACGGGTATACATTTGGCAAGAAAGGCAGATCCTAGTTTCATGCAGGCAGCCTAACTTGGTCACCCTTGGGTGGGCTTGGCCTCCCTAGGTTCCTTCAAGGACGTAGTCTACTACTACTCTCATCAGAAGGGAGTGGGCGCTACTTATCCAATTGCTCTAGATGACTGATAACCCTTTGGGAGAATTAATCCCTGACCCACTTCTGGTGACTTCCAGTTACATAGTCATTTGCCACGAATAGCCATACATTTGGGGGAGAAAACTTGGAAGAAATTGTTCTGTTTCCCACAATCCCCCCTTTTGTCTTATATATTTTATATATAAAATTCAAAAGAGTCCCAGAGGCAAAGTGGTTATTTTCTATATATACATTGAAAGCCATCAAGGCAAATTTAGTAGCCATGTTAATATAGCCAAAAATTTAGAGTTATGACAAACATTTGGAATCCAGGCACAGGCGATAAAGCCCCCTTATGCCCATCCGCTATTGGGGGAAGGTATGAGAGGAGATGGATTCCACAGCTGGAAGAAATGGAGCCAATAAGAATGTCTGCTTCTATAGGGAGATAAAATCATTCATTTGCTTACCTTAAGACAGCATAGCTTGAAGGGAAGGAACTATGGAAAAGATTGACCACAGTAGGAAAATGTACTTGGACTGTATCTCCAATTACCAGAGTGGCGGTCTTCGTGCCATGAAACACTAGTCTTCCAGATTCCCTCCTAACCACTCAGGGAATAAGCCCTAGTTTTATTTCCCTCTCTGTGTTAGTTTCTCACATCTATCCTTTCTGCCAACCACCTGTTTGTTCTCTTTGATTGATTGGGGGGGAGGGAGCAATTCTGATCCAGAACATGGAAAACATAATACTATATCTGAAATTCTGGTCCTAAAATCACCTTGTTTTACTTACCTTGTTTTATTTTTCAGCTTTGGTATTAGAAGCCAAGCAAGTTTTCTGCTATGGTCACGTATTTGTGGGAAATTTTGTAACATTCTGAGCAGAGACTTTGTGCTGCCAGATTTCACTGAAGAGACAAGAGAAGATCTCAGTAGACAAAGTAGGAGATTACAGTAAAAAAAAAAAAAAAAATGTCCTGACAACATAGACCTAATTTTGAGTGTTCTACAGAGCTTCAAAAGCAGACTATACATACTCATAACTGTGCCTTTAAAAACGAAGCTCAAGTCCTTGCAGGTCCAAGTAACTTGACACAAAAGAATTTCTGACATGCCTCAATAAGGCCACAACTGCACTGCCAGGCTGGAGTATGCCTAGCACAGAGGAAATGAAAGCCGTGCGTGGGGCGCTTAGTTGCTGGATGTAGGTGGTCTTCAGGTTGTAGGTTGTTCTTTTCTCTCCCCTGGACACGTCTCCCATTCCAAGTTGTATCGCATTGATCTGTGAACATGTCCAGCCTCCCTGGCAGAATAGGTCGTAGATTCTTTAAATGTAATACCACCCCAGTTTTTCTTCTCTTCCTCCTCAAGACCAGGAACAGCGTTTTCATCAGAACGTAGGCCTGAAGGGGGAATTACTTTTGAGGAAAACATGTTTAAAAAAAAATCAGGTAAAACCATGGATATCTTGCCTGATTTTAGAAATACTCTTGCCTAATTTTAGTAATACCTCTAGTCTACACACCACAGCTAGAAGACAACCTCTTATTCTTTTCCTCCTCCATTCTTTTTGGACCTTGCCATTACAAAGCTGCTTTATTGCTGAGAAGTCTGTCAAAGTGGTCTTTCAGATTTCAACAGCCTTGGATTTATCCAAGGCTGAGTAGCCTTCTAAATAGTGCCATAGGCAAATCTCACTGTATTAATCTTAAGTTCATCCAAAGAGGATAGAGACAGATTGTTGTTGCTGTTGGGTGCTGTCAGGTTGGTTCTGATCCATAAGAAGCCTACATTTAACAGAATGAACATTGCCCTCTCCTTTGCTAGTCCCACTTGTTATATTTGAGCAGCCACGGTGTCAGTTCATCTTGTCAAGGGTCTTCCTCTTTTTCACTGCCTCTCTACCAAGCTTCATGTCCTTTCAAGGACAGATCTCTCCTGACAACATGCCCGAAAGTAAGCAAGGTGATGTCTCACCATCCTCATGTCTGAGGAAGGTGCTTTGCATATTCTTTGTCAGCACCATAAATCAATCCTGTCTTCCTTATTTGGTGTCTAACTTTCTGGTGCATATGGGCAACAGAAAATACGATGGCTTGAGTCAGGCCCACCTTAGTCCTCAAAGTAAAGTCTGTGCTTTCCCACACCTTGAAGAGTACTCGTGCTGCAGGTTGACCTGAGGCAATGTAACCTTTGATTTGGAGGGCTGCTGCTTCCATGAGCTTTGATTGTGGATTCAAACAAGGCAAACTCCTTGACAAACTTCTGACTTTCTGATTTTCACTGAGTTGTCATTCATCTCAAAAGTTGCAATCTTTGATTTCATCAGCACGTGCTTCATCACCAAATGAGTCACTGTTTTTTGTTTTGGGGGTTTTTTTTTTGGGGGGGGGGGGTTGTGGCATCACTACCCTGGTGGAAGTAGGAAGCCCAGCCCTGCTCCTAGAGAGCTCCTGCTGGATTTGAACCGCCGACCCTGTGGGCCGCAGTCCTGCACACAACCACCATGCCACCGGGGCTCAGCCCATGAGTGACTGTTACGTTAATGCACCATATCAGCAGTAGGTCAGAAAAGACATGTCATACATTTTACCAATTTTAGATTTTGTTACACTTTTTGCTGTTGTCTGCTAGTTAACAGAACAAATAATACCTTTGGTGGCTTTTTTTCTAAATGAAAACATTTCTATTTAGATACTGACTTGAAAGTACTAGTTGACTTTTGCTTTAAACTATTAGTGTATACTAAAGAAAAAATGTATTTGCAGTGTAGTGAACAAGAGGAATACTTTCCATTTGCCAGGAAATAAACTAATTTTTTCTGGGAACTAGTTGATATCTAATATGCACTGGTATGAAGAATTCAAATATTCTAAAACATGAATTAAAGCCTGTGATTATGTGGTATATTTGAAAGTCCATATTACTGTGTTTTCTGTATCTAAAAAATATTTTTGCTGTAGACAGAACTATTTATTTTACTGAAAAATTATTTAGATTAATGAGTTAAGACATTAAACATGTGAAAGTAGAACAGTGCTTTAAAATAAAAAGATTATATAGCTATTTAAATTTGTAAATAGAGATATATTAGTCCCACAACACAGAAGTTTATGACTCTATCAAGAGCACTAATTATATTTAATAGGGAGTGTCAGACAGGTAATTTGCAAGTTTCTAGTTGCCAACCCATTTCATTAAAATATTGACTAGACTACTAATTTCCAAGTAATTGCCTGTCAAATCAAATCAATTAAATTAGGCTAAGTCAACCTTTGGGGGATCACTGTGAAAAATTCACAAGGCACCAATAGTTACAAAGCCACAAAAATATAACAAAAAACCCATTGCCATGGAATTTATTCTATTTCACAGCGACCCTGTAGGACAGAGGAGAACTGGTTCCTAGTGTTCCCAAAACTGTAAATATTTCTGGGAACAGACGGCTTTGCCTTTCTCCTTTGGAACACCTGATGGATTTGAACCATCAATCTTGTTAACAGCCATTAGCCTTCCAACTTAATCCCACTGTACCAATAAGGCCCTCTATAAAAAGCATTAGCAGGCCGGTAACTCATAAGATCTTCATGAATCTGAGTTTACCAAGTCTCTTCCATTGCTGCTTTTCTCTGTACAAAACCAGTTTCCATGGAGTCCATCCACACTGAAAGTCAGAATAAGAGCAGTCACCATTTTGCTTGTTTCCTCATTTGTATCAAAATTTTTTGTCCTTTGCTGCAGTGGTCCTCCTGTCAAGACCCACCAGCATAGCTTGTAAAAGATCATCCTAGTTAGTTAAAAAAGCGATTAACTAAAGTTACAAGGTTCATGGAATTTATGTTTACTTTCAGCTTTACTGTTCAAAAATCATTATACTCACACATTCATTTTTTCACAGCTGTTGAATTTGCCCCATGACTATTTCTGCCCTCTACTGGTGAAAGAGCTCTAAAGTCAAAGTTTAGTGTCAGTGATACATTCGGAGCCCTAGTGACTTGGTTGTTAGGCCCACAGCAAATTCAGTGGAAGGTTGATAGTTCAAATCTACCAACCACTCCACGGGAGAAAGTAATAGTGGTCGGTTCCTGTAAAAACCTGTTGTTGGATTGTCTCAACATCACACAAATACAACTTTGAACTCCGTTTGGCAGCCAGTATCGTAGTCCTGACCTTATAAAGTAAAAACTTGTAGTAGTTTTACATTTAAGTGCTCTGATATATCTTTTTTGTAGTATTCAGTAGAAATAATAGAAGAATATTTAAACTATATAGAGCATAGCAATTTAAATAGTTTCTCTTTTGGATTCTAAACTTCACATTGAGAGCAAATATTAGCACTAGTTGGAATATTTATAGAAAATGGAGGTATGTTTTATATATGTATGTATAACCATGTATGTTTTAAAACACTTTGCAACAGTACAAATCTCCTCTTAAGTGTAACATTTAAATATGCAAATAAATCAATCATATTAATGAATGTTTTAATATATTCATCTTCTCTTTCAGGATTTATTTTCCTCTTAAATGTCATGAGTATAGAATATTTCCAATAGCCGTTGCTTCTACGTTATTATTACTATTATACTATCAAAGTAAAAACTTACTTATGAGTTAAAATAATATTACATCATATAGAAATCAGAGACATACAATCTGTAGCCAAAAAATTGAATCCTGAGTACTTCCATATTTATGAGAAAAAACTTTTTTGCTTTTTCACCAAAGTTACTTAAAAAACAAAACTTGTTCATAATGTTGTCTGTGGGGGATCAGATTACCCAACTGGATGGGTCTTAGGGGGCGGTTGTATAATTAAAGGGTAAATTAAAGAAACATCAGACAAGGCATGCAAGGGCTTGCTTCTTCCATGTGACCGGAACCAGAGAGTATGGGTCTGTGGATTAGTTAAAACAACATGTTCTGGGGCCCAACACAGATGGAAAGCATCTGAATCAAAATCAAAAAAGTGATAGCCGGCATCAGAATAATCTGATCATTTCACAACTACTTGCTGTTTGGTCCTTATTGTGCTTTTGAAATTCAAAGACTTTTGTATTTCTGACCATCTTATTGTTTTTGTTGTATGGGGTAATAAATGAAAGCAAATACAATGAGCTTTGTGATGTTGAGATAAGGGAAGCTGGAGGAATTGATATTGATGGCCTGACTTAACAGCACCTAACAAGTGGGGGAAACAGAACCCGGAAGGGAGTGTGCAGATAGAGACAAATTCTCTGTCTCCATATGAAAGAAGCTTGGGGGCAGAATTCCCACGAGGGGAGGCCTTCATGCTTGTGGGTTGGCGCTGTATCCCAGTCACCTTCTCCTAACTAAAAGCTAGTCCCCAGAATGTCCCCGTGATAACGCCAATTTTAAGGTGCTACTTGCAAACAGGTGGTTGCTTACGATAAGTGTGAAGGTTATCGTCTTGTCCTGTTTTAGCACACACATTGGTTGTATATTTATGACTTGTGTTCTCTGTAGAGAAACAAGCCCTAGTCACACAGTGGGCTTCGGACCACAGGGTCCATCGTTCAAACCCACCAGCTGGTCTGTAAAGAAGGAGAAAGGGGGAAACCCTAAGAAATAGTTCTGCTCTATCCCCTGGGATGACTCTGAGTCAGAATTGTCTCCCTGACGGGCTTGGTTTGGGTTTGGGTTTTGTCTCTATACAGTATGGCATATGTATAGCGACTTTACAAGACAAGAGTAAAGCTGCTGCCTTTGGGGTCCTCAGGGTCACTGTCAGTCGGAATTAGCTTGATGGCAGTGCTTTGGGTTTTGGTTCAGTAGAGTCTTGAAATGCAAAGTGTGATTTGTGGACGCATGGGCAAAATGCCACAGCCCTTTCCTCTTCCTTCTTCTGGTTTGTCTAGTCCTGCCAGCCAAGAAGCCCTCACGGACCTCAGAGTTGCCATGTCAGACAGGGAGAAAACACCAGGGACGGGCAGAAGGAGAGGGAGCTGGAGGAGGTGGCAGTGTCGGTCCAGGCCTTGTGGAGAAGAGGGAGAAGGCAGGAGGGCTGAATCCGTTTGCAGACTGCAGTACCATCCATTCTAAGCAGATTCATGCTGTGCCAGTGGCGGGCGAGTCCTGTAATCTATAATCAGAGGAGTCCCACTTCTCGCCAAAACGGTATGTCTGCAGCATCCAGCCCTCGGGATGACGGTTTGCCTCGTTACTGATGGGATTTCAGACTGCAGCACCTGAGGCCTGGCGGTTACGCTCAGGGCAGCTGGAAATTCCTTGGCACGTTTCCACGACCACCACACCTATTGGAGACAGATCTGCCTTGTAACCGAATCTCCCAAGTCATCCATGTGCACATTCAGCTGTGGAAGAGCTGCCCCAGAGGGATGATCTCTACTTTGGGGAGTTTACTCTGAGTAAATCAAATTTAATAATCCACAGAGGATCTCCTGGCAAGCTCCGCTTCCTTGGGATGGTGAACTTTACAGTTCATCTCAGCAGAATTGCTGTTCCAAGTGAGAACCGGAGCAGATCATTTGTGTTGTCAATTTGTAGCAAATGTGCAAAGCCGATTTGAGGCCAAAACAGAATTTCCAAGATGTTTCGCCTCTGTACTGAAAGGAGCTAGGTGTAATTTAATTCCATTTGCTTTTAGTTCTGCATCCATTACCTTCTTAGCATGTACTATAGAACAGAGGTCTGATTTTTGTAATGACAGCTGCAAACAAGGAAGCTATAAGATAAAGCCTACTAAGTTATGTCTGCTGGTCTATTGCTTAATATCTGGGGCAACTCCCTTTTAGGACAGGCTAGACTATCTAACAGTCAGTGTCACAAGGCATTATCACCTAACTTAGGAACTTTTTACCTGAGTTCAAGATACCCACCACCATGTGGTCAGTATAACCACAATACCCATGTGATCAGCCTCTGAATTAATAATTCCCAGGTAGCATCCTTACTGGAAACTACCCTATAGGACAGAGTAGAAACTGCCCCTGTGGGTTTCTGAGACGGGAGTAGAAAGCATCATCTTTGATCTCAAACTTCTGAGCTTAGGGTTTGCAGCACAATTCATAATCCATGTATATTGCATTCCCTCAGTGTAGTTTTATTTTTGAAAAGCTCTTCAGGTGATAAAGCATAAACAAGTTTGGAAATCACTCCTCTAACCTACAATATAAGACAGGTTACCCACCCCCACCCTCCAAAAAACAACAGATTAAAGCTTCTCTGGGCAGAA
>PVJH01010411.1:0-73857 GCA_004026705.1 Nesogale talazaci
AGAGAAAAGTATATAAGATAAAAAGAGAAAAAGTTAACTATAAGACAATACAGGTTGCTCAGTGCAACTCACTGGAAAAAGTTAACTATAAGACAATACAGGTTGCTCAGTGCAACTCACTGGAGTCCTCTGTAGAGCAATCCAGGCTATTGGTTACAGGCAGCAAACGGCAGAGCAACAGTCACCAACTGTCACCAACTGTCAGCCAGATGACAGAGTCCAACAGTCCCCAGCTCAAGAGATGTATATCTCAGGAGTGTGGCGAAGCAGGGCTTGAAGGATCCTCAACTCACAGTAACACAGTCCACGGTTAGGTGTCCCACGGGCAGTGTTGCTTGGAGGTCGAGGCACAGGAAGAACAAGGCAGCTCTCTGGTCCGAAGATCCGGAAGCAAGAGAAAGAGGGGGCAGGACCTGCGAAGCCCCTCCCACATCTGCCCCTCAACTCATCCTGCGCGCTCATTGTCTGTGCCGTCACAACAGATCCACCAATCTTCTGTGGCCATGTTGGCATAACAAACCTACCCATCACAGACAGAATCTTACTTGCTGAAAGCCAAGAGCATTTGATATAGTTACTGACAAATGTCAGAAATTTCATACTCCTATATAGAGTTACAGTGTTAGAAACCCACAAAGATAGTTCTACCCTATCCTATAGGATTTCTGTGAGTAGGAATTGGCTCAAAGACAGTATGGTTATTATTTGCAATTAGATATTATTATATTATTGATTACAGCTCAACCAAAAGAAAAAATTGATCTTCACCACTGGATCATCTTGGTAAACAGATAATAGATTATAGTTTCCAAGAATTTTTAAAAAAAATTTGTGTTCCCAATCAACACTGATGGGGTCATCTGTCAAGAAATCAAATGATGCACTGCATTGCGCAAGGCTGTGACACAAGACCTGTTTAAAGTGTTAAAGAGCAAAGATGTCACTTTAGGATGAATGTGCACCTTGCTTAGACCATGGTAGTTTTGGTAGTTTTATATGCTTGTGGGAGTTGGGACATGAATAAAGAAGACTGCAAAGGAATCGATGCATTTGAATTATACAGTTGGCAAAAAAAAAAGCATAGAAAGGTACAGTGGACTGCAGGAAAAATAAGCAAATCTGTCAGAGTTGGAGGACATACAGCTAGACTGCTCCTTAGAAAAGAGGAAAGACTGCATCTCAAATACTTTGGACATAATACCAGGAGAGACAGGTCTTGCAAAAGCTTGGAAAAGTTGAGGAGCAGCAAAAGAGAAGAAGACCTTTGATAAGATGGATTGATACAGGGTTTCAAAAATGAGCCAAACCATAACAATTTAAAGACGACCAGGATCATGGGGTCTCGACTGGTTAGAATTGACTCAAAAACACCCAGCAGCAATGACAGTGGCAACCATCAGCACATTGCTATAGACTTCCATCAAAATGTTTTCTGAAGGTGTGGGATACCACAATTTCCAGTGGCCTAATCCCTAAACAGAAAGATGACCCAAGATTAAGAACACTGGATGACACTTTCAAAAACTCTTTCAGAAAGCTGATGGTGCCCAGCTATCAAAAGATATAGTGTCTGGGGTCTTATAAGTTTGAAGTTAAACTAGTGACTATCTAGCTCAGAAGCAACAAAGCCCACATGGAAGAAGCACACCAGCCTGTGTGACCACAAGGTGTCACAGGGATCAGGCATCAAAGAACTAAAAAACTCTATCATTATAAATGAGAGGGAGTACAGATTGGGGATCCAAAGTCCATCTGTAGGTGAAGCAACAGCACTTACTGAAGGGTTGCAGGGAGGAGACATGCCAAGTCATGTTACAAGGTAGCAAGAATGAAATATGCAGCTTTCCTCTAGTTCTTAAATGCTTCCTCCCTCCACCATCATGATCCCAATTCTACCTTACTAATCCAGCTAGACCAGATGCTGTACATTGGTACAGACAGGAACAGGAAATACAGGGAATCCAAGACAGATGATCCCTTCAGGACCAGTGGGGAGAGTGGCGATACCGGGAAGGTGGAGTAGAAAGAGGGAACTGATTTACAGGGATCTACATATAGCTTTCTCCCTGGGGTATGGACAACAGGGAAGTGGGTGAAGGAAGACATCAGACAGTGTATGATATAACAAAATAATAATAATTTGTAAATTATCAAGGATTCACTAGAGAGCGAGGAAGGGGAGGAGAAATATGGGGGAAGCTAATACCAAGGGCTTAAGTAGAAAGAAAATGTTTAGAGAATGATAGTGGCAACAGATGTGCTTTGCATACAATTGATGTTGATTGTGATAAGATTTGAAGGAGCCACCAATAAATAATTTTTAAAAACGCAGAAAGAGGAAATATGGCAGAGAAGAAAAGAAGGAATCCACTAGAGGAGACAATGATAAAATGTCTAGCACCATAAAGGCAAAGGTAAAGTTTAGCTTCGTATAAGCCAGTTAGAAGATTTAGGGAAAGCACAGAGAGGCTAGTGCTTTGTTCCTTCAGCTGAACTTTACAAGGGATTGAAACTTCTAAGAGATTGTTATATAACATCCAAGGAATGACTGCATTGTTGTACTTGGAAGGAGACTTGTAGAAGTTTTTATTTTATCTATGTATTATGACCAATGTATTATGACCCATCCGGGCATGGAAAGCCCTCTGTAACTGTCTTGAGTTTCCCATTTAAAATGAAGTACCTACATTCCCGCTGTGCAAAAAGCACATATTTAAGACACATTCCCATTTACAAACGACAATTTATAGAATGGTTTTCTATTAACCTGCCAAGAAAGGTTTTCGTGGAAATCTGATAGGTGAGGTTACATAAAGTATTTACATTCCTGTGTTGTTTGCTTCATGTAATCTCATCTTGATCCTACAGAGGGTAATGGAAACCCCCCAGGCCGACTGAGAGAGGCATTCTGAGTGGGAGAAATACTTCAGTGGCAAAATAAACAACACGTATTGTCCTAGGTTGGGCTTAACTAACTAGTGAGATCTCAAAAGCCCTTGAAGAATTTAAAAATTCCAAATATGCATGTGGAAATATTTACAGAACTGTGGAGTAATGTGGAGGAGCAGCCCCCACAATCAAATGGGTCCAAGGGGGGTAAGATTAAAGAGATGTCAGAGAAGATAAAGCACACAAGTGCTCACCTTTGCAGTCAGGATTTCAGGAGCCAGGTCCGCACAGAGAGAAAGAGAAGATATTTCCAACCGAGACTTATATGCATGTGCACGTGTGTGTGTGTGTGTAAGCCTCCCTAAATACAGGTAGCCACATATGTAACAAAGTGAGATGTACCCTAACCCTAAAAGTTCCTGAATATTTTGGAAGAGTAACCTAACACCAGTGCCCAGGGCAGGTAAGGGGGCGTTGCTGTCTTCAAAGGTAGAGCAATAGCACATGTCTGCCTCTGGAGTTAAAGCTGCAGGCTACATAGCAATCAGCCATATGCTTACAGGAGGTAACTTTAAGGCAGCACGATTATGGGAGGGTATAGTGGGGGGTAATATTAATTATGAGGATGTGACTGAGACTCACCTCCAACCCACAAGGATGAAGGCCTCCCTCCAACCCAGAAACCTCGTCTGCCAGGCTTCTTACTCCTTAGAGTAAAGGAGTTATCCACTCTCTTCCCATTCTCTGCCTCCCACACAATAAGACTCTTAGTCTCATAGAAACTTTGTGAGTAAATAGAGCTTTCTTTCAAAAGTATATTGGGAACTCAAACAACTTTTCAACGAATGGTATTGCAGTTTAAGATTCTAGTGTCAATTACTTTTGTCTTAAAGGTATGGATATTACTAGACAACACTTTAGGAGGTGCACAGAAGTTACTCTACAGAAACTCCAGTACTAGTATGGTGTTAGAATCATTGGTGAGATATAAATGAGTATATCATTCCCTAAAGTCGGTGGATATTGTAGCAGGGACAGATGTCTTTACAGACCCCTGAGACCCCTTCTTCCCGTCCAGACACATCCATTTACCTATATCTTGGAGCCCCACTCTCTATCATTAAGGATTGCCTTGAAAAAAAAGACAGGTGCCTTTATCTTGTCATGAAAAGTTCTAATGACTGAATTTAGTTTTTCCATTTCAGTGATACTGACATTTTGGGTTCAATCGTTTTTTGTTGTAAGGATCTGTCCCGGGCATTGTTGGACATCAAGTAGCATTCTGGTGTCTACTCACTAGATATAATCAAGATTGCCTTCATATATTGCTACCAGTCACCTGCGTGGGGGATTCACGAGGACCAGTTGCCTCCAAATTGATTCAAACTCAGAGTGACTACATGTGCATCATAGTAGAGCTGCCTAGAGTGTGTTTCCAATGGCTCATTGGGGGACTCAGACCCCCAGATCTGTTTTCTGAGTCACATCTAGGTGGATTTAAACTCCCAACCTCTGTATTCACAGCTGAACACGGTAACCTTGGACCACCCACAAACTCTTGGTTGGTTATTTAGGGCCCATCATCCACTTCCCCTCATATAAGAACTGCTGCCTCAGATGAGATTGAAAATATTAACAGTCCCAAGTGCTCCTGTGCCAAATGGAGGTAACCTGAGGGTTGAAGCAAAGCCTGAGTTCTAGCTGTTCTTGCCAGCGATCTCAAGCCAAGACCGTTAGCTTGTTGAACTTCTTTCCATTGTTCATTAGCCATCTACTGAATGCACACTGGCATCTATGTGTCTGCACAATGGATGAGAGAGAGGCCCCCTGTGGAGTTGCTTACAGTTTAGTGGGACAGAAACATGAATGACAGTAACTTTAAGTCAGGCATTTTCCACATGTTGGTGAGTGAAAAACAAGACAGATGAGTGAGCCCTTGGGTAAGTTTGTATCAGAAGTGTGTACATGTGTTGTGTATACCAAGTATGTATCACATGCATGCAAACAGATGTCACAGGGCAAGGGAGCTGCCAGCTTCCTGAATTAGAGCTTCCAGTTGCTCTTTCTTGATGAAGGTACGTGCCTTTCTAGTCTCTCCATTCCGTGAGAAACTGAAGGTAATCCAATCTCTTGCGTTCTCAGACTCTTACAAGATCTCAGACTGTGGCAGTCACTCAATCTGGTGTCAATTTGAGGATCGAGTATGTAGGGGTGGAGTCTAGCCCGTCAATCTGGAGATAGTCAATGAGACCTCTGTGTGGGCCTGACCTTCTCCTGAGGATTCTGGGAAATGTGGTCATTCCTTCTCGGAGGCGGTGACGCTCTCGGTTCACTTCCTTGAAGACTTTCTACTGACAACACTCACTTGGAGACTCTCTACAGACAAGGCTGACTCCTTGCAGAACATTCCTGAGAAGACACATGAAACCACTCTCATGCCCTGAGCCACACATGCTGCAAAGATGCAACCAGAGAAGCCAGAGAAGCCACAGAGAGACCGCTGAGATGCTTCTCCCACCACTGACTTTGCATCCACTGGGCTGTGATCATCCTGCCTTCAGCATCATTGCATGTTTCATGAGTTTGGAGAGGACTTTATAGATTGCAGTCGGACATATGGGTTAATATTGGACTTAGGACTTTCGACTGAACTGGGTTGGGATGTTTTCTTAATGTTCAGTTGCTCTTGTATACACATGAGTGTTTATGAATTTGTTGTCTTTCTTATAAACATATGAGTGTTTATGAATTTGTTTCTCTAGACTACCCAGACTAACACACAGTCCCACTCTTGTAGGTGAAGATAGGTGAAGAAAATACAGGCCACTGGAAATAACTGTTATTCCTTATACCTCGGGGGAGTCCCACCTTTTAAAACTCTTCTCCCACCTTTGAACAAAATAGATCATTCCCTGATAAACAAAGGCCAAGTGTTTACTCTGCAAGCAATCTAAAGTTCTGTTCAATTACCCTTTAGCAGTATCAATGCTATAAAGTGAGATAGTTTCATTGCAATCACCTTCCTTTCCCTTCTAGTTTACAGGAATGTTCGCAGAGAGTAAAGATCAACATTTTCACATATAGAACAAAGACCTAAAGCTTTACCACAAACAAAGGTAGATGTTGTGGGTTGTGACTTGTCTCGTCTATCAGTATTGCCAGATTTTACAAAAGTCATTTACTTGTAGAGTGAGCTCTTACTTCTGCAGGTTCCTAAGCCACTACTCTAGCCAATTGGTTTTTCTTCCATTCCTTCCACTAGTAGAACATGTTACCTTTTGATGAAAGAAAATGCTGTCTCTTTCAGAAAATTAGACTTTCACAGGTTTGTATTGAAACTAAGCACTATTTGGTAAGTGAGCATATCTATGTATCAGTTACAGCTTCGGTGTATTAAACCAAGTTATCTAGTGTTGCTTGTTGAAACAGCTGGCAGGTTTGGCATTTGTGTTGTCCAAACAATTTTTTCCCCCAAAGCATCTTATTAGGAGCTAATCCAGACATCGCACCATTCCCTAATTCAATCACATCCAGCAGTATTGAACAACTGCTATCAAAATCTGTTTCAGAATTTTCTCTTCCTTCTTGAACTCGTTGATATCAGCTCCGTGGAATCAATTATGCTTCATAACAAAAACAAGAAAACAACTTTTATGAAACTGGGTCAAATATATACATGTATATAAAGAGACTAATGACACAATAATATGAAAATTTCTTATTAATTTCTGTGTCATTTTGACTTTATTAGGATATACCAAGTACTATCATGAATATGGTTTAGTATACCCCAAATGACATTACTGCCCATGTATTTGATGCTAATTAAATAAAACAACTCCATTTCTGATGCAGAATAAGGAGTATTCACTTTTATGATTAGTGAATAGCTGAAATTATCCCTTTTTAGAATTTAAGTCTTTGGATAAATTGCTTCTGTAGTTTTGAACCAACATGTGGCCTCCTCTGAGATACATTTGGCTACATAACTTTCATTTTTCCATAACTTCCCTAGATTTGAATTTTAATAGAGTCAAAAAGTTCTAAGTAATTTTATTGGCACATACTTCACACAGCATACAATTTAAGCATTCTGTCCTAGTACAAAGAACTATACAAACATCATCACAGTCGATTTCAGAACATTTTCTTCTTGTTCTTTTCAGCATTACCTCCCACTACCATGAATTTACAGGACATTTTTATGAAACATTTTGCAGCTAGCAATGCTTCATGACTTACTCTTGAGGAACCAAGTAGCCCTGAACCCTTGGTATGATGGCCTTTGAAAAGCAGACACCTGCCATTCACTCCATGAAGGCTGTGAAATGAACCTGTCATGTACAGTTACCACCTGGCAGGCGTCCCTGGTCCCTCACACCTGGAGACTTGTATAGATGCTGTGATCACAGAGACAAGAAACCACGGCATACAATGCACTATTAATTACCCCAGGTTCAGGTAACCTTTATCTTCCTTGTAAAAGTGCATGTTACACAGACTGCTTCCCTTTTGCTTGGCAGAGGATAAAGAGATCTACAAATTCTGTCACTCCAAGTCCTGCCGGCAAGAGTCGGTCTGAATGGACGGAGCGTGTGGCAGAGCTAAGCGATATGCATTCCGTTCCAGAGGCAGCAGCGAGATGAGCATGTTCAGGCATCATGCTAGACTGTGGAGTCAGTCAGTTCAGTTCTATGTCATAACCAGGGGAAAATATTCTTATAATCATGGTTATCATTTTATTTCATCGCAAGTAATAGTGGAGATGATCTTCAGCCATCATTTCTCATTGCTACCTCCCAGTGTTGAACACTGAAAGCAGGCATGGGTGCTAAACTCGGTAGCTGTAGATACTTGGTCTCATTTTATCCTTTTATGCCTGAGGATACCCAGACTCAGTAGTTAAACTGAACGCCGTTGATAGAACCCTTTTCCATAACTCACACTGGAGACATGGGTCTTCACCGCCATCACGCTGGTGAGCTCATCTGAGAGGGTCCAGCAGCCTCTCGTGTTTTCTCGAGAATCCAGTCCAAGTACTCTGCCACTTTGGTATAGACACCTGGTTGTTCCTTGCGGGCACAGCCTTCACCCCAACTGGTGATGCCCACCAAATGCCAGATCCCCAAATGTTTACACACTAAGGGACCACCTGAATCTCCCTGCAAAACAGTGAGTGGAGGGAGAAAATGATTACAAGTTATGAGAGAAGTGATCGACATAAGTAATTAACTGCTTTCAAAATCATATTCTCTCTCTCTCTCTCTCTCTCTCTCTCTCTCTCACACACACACACACACACACACATTTTCTGAGTCTCTCAGTTACCTATTGAGCTACCTATGGAGCTTAAAACTACACACACACACACACACACACACACACACACACTTCCTTAGCCCTTCAGTTACCTATTGAGTCGGATTAGCTATTGGATGTGGTAAAACAATCCGAGTCAACGTGCCAGATTTCGTTTGAGGTGTGCTCCCTCTTCCATGCTGAAGTAAGTTCAATAAAGAAATGTGGATACCTTCATCCTAGTATACACTAGGATGTATATAATGTACGGGTGATTTTAAAATATTCTCAAGTCAATCAGGGAAATGGAATGGTCTTATATTTTAGAATCCTTATCGTTCCCACTGCCACCTGGTGATTTGAAGTCTTGGTGACCGTGCACAGAATTTCTGAGGCTGTCACTTGTCTCGGACCCAACAACCAACCCCAGGTACAGCTGCCCTTCCTTCCTCAACAACAACAAGGGCAGGTACAGATTCAACCAGTTCAAGGTTACTTAAGAAGCCATCAGCTCACCCTGGCTCTCAATTATTTTGTTTAACTATAATGGAATCTATTAGAAACTATTTCGCTGATGAGATTTCTCATTCAGCCTCGCTTTCCTTCCTACCTTACAAGCATCTGTTCCTCCTTCCTTGAAGCCTGCGCAGACCATTTGCTTGGTTATTTGGTAATCTCTGTATCTTGTCTGGCATTCTTCATTGGGTACCAAAGGGATAGTTGCCTTTTGCAGAATACTTTGGATTTCACCTATGATGTAAACAACATGAAAGAACTTCAGAGAGAGGAAAGACCACAAATATAAAAGCAATAATGAAGCCTCCAATGATGGTGCACTTTTCATTAGCTCAGAGACTCAGGTAAAAAACAAAAGTGACAGGGTGCAGTGACAGCCACACTAGAGTCTGAATGAGTGTGAGCTTAGAGCGCTGCATTCTCTGGCATCCTCTGGTCTCAGTATAAATCCTGAAGAAATTCCCTCCCATATTTCTTGCCTGGTGGCCCTAGTGGTTCAACCTTGGCCCATAAGGTCAGCAGTTTGAAACCACCCACTGCTCCAGAGGAGAAAGAAGAGGCTTTCTGCTTCATAAAGTGTTAGTCTCAGAAACTCACAGGGGCAGTTTTGCCCTTTCATATGGGATCACGATGAGTTGGCATAGACTCAATGATATTTGTTTTTTTTGTTTTGTTTTGATATTTGTTTTTAATTGCCTATAATTATAAAGCCTAACATTTCTTAGTTTTCAATGTTCAGCTTCATATATTTAAAATAATAATTTAAGACATTATATCTGAAAACCCTCCAAAGTCTTTGTCAAAGAGGAATATTTTGTTCTTCAAGGACTATGAGTGAATGTTTTTCATGAAAAAATGATCATTTAAAAATTATTTAATTATCAACTACATGTAGATACTCCGTGATGTTGGGTCTTTTCCCTGTTCCTTAAAGTTACTTCCTGTGTATAAATACTAGGGGGAAATAAGAAACTTGAATTAGTTGAGAAAAAACTGAGTAAGTAAAGATGAAGATTTTTGGCAAGCTATCTGCTTGTCTAAAGAATGTGGAAAATATTATTTTCTCTCATGTATATTAGGAATATAATCTTGAAAAAGAGAATAACCTGCTTTCTAAAATATACCAGGATAATTAAAATATTCAAATACTCATTAGCAAGGGTTATTAACCTAGGGTTCATAAAAAGAATTCACGGAGTCCACTGACAAGATAGGAAACAAAATACATATTTATTTTCACCAACACCTATCGTAAGCCTATCACATCCTTCAATTATGAATGTAGGCAACAAAGCACAGTAGTATTAGCAATATTTCTGACTTTGGTATCAATATACATCATAGATTTCTTTATATGATACTATACTTGTGTTATCATTTATAAAATCTAATTACTAGAGTCATAGTAGTTATTAGTCCTTAGAATAGTTATTAAATCTTGCTTTTTAATATATTAACAAAGAAGTATACATGCTATGGTATTACATACTTTAATTACTCTAACTGCATTCAATATTAGTGATTTTTTTTGTGATACTCTTATTTTACACATTCCAAATGATTATTTGAGAAATCATTCATAGGCGGCATCAGATTTGAAATAGTGTTCATTTAAAAAAATAAAGACAGGGCTGAGCCCCGGTGGCGTAGTGGTTGTGTGCGGGACTGCGGCCCAATGGGACAGAGGTTCAATTCCAGCAGTGGGCTGGGCCTCCTACTCCCACCACGGGAGAGCAGTGATGTCAAAAAAAATAAAATAAAATAAAATAAAAATAAAGACAATATATCTGTCTATCCTCTTGGCCATTACTGTCAAGTGATAAAAATAGTATTGGAAATGGATTCACCAATAATATTGAGCACAATAGTGTCCTGAGTACACTATGTTGGCCCAATTCTTTTGTGAACCCAGGTAAATGAATTAAGATGCTTAAAATGTTACCTTGTAAGTTTTTTTTCTCAGACCCAATCAAAGATGCATCTCCTCAAGAATCACTGAGACAATACTCGGTCATGAATAAAATGGAAAGATATGGAGTTTGGGTATATTTTTAGATAGAGGCTAATTAAAATAATCCATTCCAGATATTAGAGTGAGATTTGCTAGAACTGACATTAAATACCATAAAGTACCTTGTTCTTTGTTGAAACCCCAACCAGTGATCCAACAATTGGTATAAAATGTATATATGTCATCTTTGGCAGGCAAGCATATTGGTTTCTGGAATTCTGAGGGATAATTTTAGAGTTTAATTAAATGCAGATATGGATATTAGCTTTAAAAATACATTACTTCCTCTCACCACATTGTTCTTTCTGTAGTATAACCAAGACTATCTTTTTTATGCTCGACTTCTAAGGTTCATGATTCAAGAACCTGTTTTTTTTTTTTTTTTAAGAGAAGAACTTATTTTCACTTGATATACTTTCTCTGGCTTCTTTCTGCACCAGTCCCCTCTACATATGGCAAAGGCTTTAATATGTATATTTCTGGTTCCTATTGCCATTCTCTATTCTTTATGACCATAAGCCTTAGTAGTCATAATTCTGCTGATTTTGTCACAGGGTAGTCAATGTTTCCAAGACGGAAAAGGCTGTCTATTGTTCTAATAGTGTAATGAAAATATCTTGCCTCTTAAATGGAAAGATTGTGTGTGTGTGTGTGTGTGTGCGCGCACGCACGTGTGCGTGAAGTCACAGACCTTTAACTTCCCTGCTAATCTACCTTCCAACATCAATAACCAAGTAATAAAGATATCCACTCTGGGTTCTGTTCTCTCATTTAAATTGATGTGCAAACTTGAACCAACACATTTCAGCTATAAATATTCTACATACCAGTATAATTCAAAGGAGTTTCAAGTTTTATTAAGGCAATATCATGATCGCCTTCTGAGATTTTATAATGTTCATGAATAATAATCTCTTTCACTTGTGCGAAAGATGTTTCTTTTGTTATTTCAGATAGATTCACAAGGCCACCATAAACACGCCAAACATCTGGTGGGGAAAGCCTAAGAGGGAAACAAAATCATAACGATCGACCTTAAATAGGGTTTCTCTTCCTGCTTCCCTTTCTCATTCACACAAGACCTGGAAAGGAAATGACACGTTATACACACATCTCTTAATTGTCCAGTGAGTTGCTGTTATCGTTGTCAGTGTACACATTGGAAAAGTCAGTCAAGAAAGGACTTCTAACTTCCCCAAGGTCATACTCTGGTCACTGACAGAGCTGCAACTCGGGCTCTAATTTAGCTCTTTACAAAACCTATGTGCTTTTGCTTTTTTATTGGTGCCTCTGACAGCTCTCATCACAATCCATACATCTATCCATTGTGTTAAGCACATTGGTGCATAGGTTGCCATCATCTTTTTCAAAATATTTTCTTGCTACTTGAGTCCTTGGCATCAGCCCCTCATTCCCTACTCCTCCCTTCCCCATGAACCCTTGATGGTTTATTACATTTTTTTCATGTCTTACACCAATCACTATTGCCCTTCGCCCACTTTTCTGTTGCCTGTCCTCTTAGGAGGAAACCGTAGGTTGATCATTGTGACTGGTAACCCCTCAGTCCCCTCTCCATGCCCACCTTCTCTTACCCTCATAGTATCCCGAGCCTCATTATTGGGCCCGAGGGGTTTCTCTGTCCTGGATTTCCTATGTTTTGCGCTCATATCTGTACAAGTGTTCATGCTCTGGTCAAGCCAGATTTGTAAGGTAGAATTGGGGTCATGATAGTGGAAAGAGGAAGGCTTAAAGAACTAGAGGAAAGTTGTGTGCTCTATGCACCCTGACATGCTCTTTACTTCCTTGTGGCCCTTCTGAGAGGGCAGGTCCAACTGACTACTGATGGGCTTTGGGTCTCCACTTTGCCATCCCCATCATTCCATCACTATGATTGTTTGGGTTTTTGTTTATATCTTAATGTCTGATGTCTGATTCCATCAATACCTCATGATCTCACAGACTGCTATACTTCTTCCCTGTGGACTTTGTTGTCTCTCAGCTAGATGGTTGCTTGTTTATCTTTAAGACCCCAGACAAAGCCTAAGTGTTTTAAAACTATGTCACCTATGTCACCTTTTCATCAAAACTGGAAACATTACATCATAGTACATACATTGAAATATAAAGGCTAATAAAGTATCTCATTTTTCTTTATTGTTGTTGATATTATTTATCTAAATGCACATATGAGTCTTAAAAAGAAATTAAAATCTCTGTGGGTCTGGAAAAGAAATCTTGACTGTCTTTAAGGAATACATGTAAGCAGTGAGGGTGAAGCAGATGTCGATGAAGGCCTATGTGAGCTGTTATTTAAAGCAGGAGTGATATCTTTCCCCTACAAGCTCTGATCCTGCACACAGGCTACCATTTGCCCTGATGCATCAGACTACTCAGTTTTCAGGCCCTATTGATGCTGGATAGTTTGATCACCATCCCTAGTTAAAAGCCCCTCTTATTAAAAAGAGAATAACCCAGTAAACTCACACAATGACCAGACATGGTGTATCAATCCTTGAAACACAATGGCACAATAAGGCTCTGGATATAACTCATCTTAAACTTACCCATCAAAGCAATGGGCAGCAGTTAGGACCCAACGATGTCCAATGATGGACCCTCCACACAGGTGGCTCTGGGTTGTCAGTGTCGCCTGCAAACTGACCTGCCAGGGCCATTCTCCCAAAAAAGAGTTGGTTCCTCCAACAATGCGTGAATTGGATTTTGTTGTACAGACTAAAAGGAGAGGGTTGAGGCTAGTGATTACATTGACACATGAATCAGACTCCTCAAGAACGCAATGGAGGAGAGGTGACACTCGAGAGACAGTGACTGCACTGAGGAGTTCTTGGAGGGCATGGCAGGGGAGGTTGGGTGGAAGTGGAAGGCTGACAACCATGAGTGTTAGAAGGAAGAATGAACGTTCTAATATTGATTGTGGAGATGACAATGCAGCTCTCTAAGATGATCAGACTCCCTGAATCATATGAGATGTGAATTATATGCTAATAAAACTGTTTTTTTAAAAGATGAAGAATTGCATAAGATAAGACTTAAAAAGCTAACACACACAGAATGCTAAAGTCAGAGTTACTCACCATTGTTGTTCCCAGTTTTACAAAGTCTCAAAGAATAGCCAGAACTCCCCTTTGATCCGTGTGTAATTGTGGTTGGAGAACCATCCACAGATAATTTTAAAGAACACTTACACCTAGATAAAGGAAACAGCACACAGATTAAAGCTCTACAGAGATGAGAAGTACACACTCTGGTCCTGATGATGGTCTTTAGAAAATAACCTGCCACTTACTTCTCCCCTTGACAGTCATTTGGGAGTGAAGAATAAGTGAAAAACTGACAGCGAATCATCTTGGTACAAGTTTCCTGGCAAACATCCACACCTTTAATGAAGGTCACGTTCAACTCTTCTCCTCCAAAGTCTACTCCGGTGTAGATCTTAGAATGGCAGAGTGCTGTGCCAGTTACAAACAGAGAAAGATAGACAAGGAGTGAAAAGGAATAAGCTGTGTGTATACTCCTCTGATATGAGGACTTTTATTCTGTAACTATCACTTAGCTGTAAAATTATAAAAGGTATTATATTCTGTGGTAGTACGGTAGCATCACATTACCAGGCAAATGTCTTTTGCAGGTTAAAGTGCTATATCCAGATTCGGCATTTGGCTGTGGAGTAGAGAAGCTCGGTGTCCCACTTCTGGAAGTCTTAAGGAAGCAAACATTTCTATTAAAATGAGGAGAGGAAAGAGAGAAAGTACATTAAAAGCATTAGACAAACACAATAGCGATTAATCAAAAAATCCGCTCTACGAACTCCATTCTTCTAAGAAATCCTCTTCAGAGTAATTCAGACTACAGAACACTAATAAATTATAGAGATTAAATGTAAATGACGCCAAAATCTCCATCTGGAGAAAACTAATCAGTATAGGTAGCCTGACTAGAGAATAATGGTAGAGGTGAACCCTTTAATTAAAAAAGAAAAGAAAAAATGTGGGGACTTATGCAGTGGATGCTATTATGTAAGGCTCTGCCCTCTTGGCCCCGTGCTGTGTGTAAAGTGAAGTTGGTACTCCGAGGGCAAGGAGGTCCAGCTAGAAGCTTGATCAGGATCATCAGAGCTCCAGTTTCTGAATCAGAGAGGAAGGAGAGCCAGTACGTTTCACAGGTATGCTGTCAGGGAGAGGTTTTCATTTCAAGCTGATACAACACACTACACACCATCCCCACCCCCAAACTCCAACTTCCTGCCATCAAGTCAATGTCAGTTTATGACGACCCCAAGGGCAATGTCGAGCTGCCCCTGTGAGTTTTGGAGATGTCACTCTTTATGGGAGTGCAAAGCCCTGTCGTTCTAAGTATGGACAGAACAAAAGGAAATGGCCCCTTTTCTCCGCTCCTCTGGGTTCTTTAATCCAATGGAAGATTTGTTTCAAACAGCAGATGGTAAGTAGAAGTTTGTACTTCTTGTAAGTAATCCACCATAGTGAAAGAGCCCTAGTGCTGACGTGGTTAGGCCTTGGGCTGAGATCGGGATGATCAGCAGTTGAAAACCAGCAGCAGCTCCGAGCAAGAAAGACTAGGCTTCTACTCCCATAAACAGTTACCGTTTGGGTCACTGTCAGTCGGCGCTGACTTGATGGCAGTGAGTTAGATCATCAGCAGAAAAGGAGCTACTTTAAACTGCAGAGGCAATCGCCTAGTCTAGAGGAAAATAGACAAAACATTAAAACTATAAAATGGTGAAATCAGAACGACCCACAGGACAGCTTCGCGCTCACCTCTGTGACTGCACAATCCATGCATTTGTATAGAATGTAAAGAAGAGGCAGTTGGGATGATAGGTACAAATGGTTTGACATACTCTCGAGTCTGGAGTGAGAACTTTAGCAACATCCACATCGGAAAATGCAAGCTGTTGGAAAATGTCCACACGGCAACCTGTAAGCTCGCAGAGCAAAGATGTCACTCAGTCAGTGACTAACATGTCATCACACTGCTTGCTATTAATAAGGCTAAACAACCTAAATGAAAAAAAAAGTCTGCTAAAATATCCCCAAACCAGTTTAACCTATTTAGGTTTCTGCATAGAGTATACCTTTATGTTTCCTTCATAGTAATCTGTCCTGAATCCTGACTTTAAGGACATGAGACTTTGAGCTACATTTCCCTGAACATAAGGAAAACCAATGACTCGAGACAAACAAAATTACAGGCTAGCCAATAAAGAGGCTACACTATTGCTGGTGCTGAAGCAGGGAAAGCCACATTCCGTAGGTTGTGTCAATATTCTTAATTCTTTTTCATTTGTGTCCACATTTAGTCAAATGAATCATCTATTAACATTTTGGAAGATTTTTTAAAAATAATGGTACGAAGAACAGACCCAGATATGACTTAAATGAACATACACAGCTCAAAAGGAGGATTCTTGTAACACTGCCATAGTGAGTGATGTCTAGGGAATTGGATATCATAAAATCTTGAAGCAACGATCATGCATCCCAACCTACAAATACATCTTCTCATGAGCATTACTGAGACTGCTTCTGCTTGGACTCTTCTCTTCATAATGTGCTCCAATTGTCTTCTGCGTCTCAAGTGTTGGGATTTTTTTCCTTCAGAGTAGCTTCTGCCTAGGTACACCCTAGGACATTGCACTGTTTAGGCTTTCTCACAATGACAGCTGCTCAAAGAAATTGAAGATCACCAACTATACTCTATGCTGTGTTAAACATTTTTTAACCTCTTCCTTTTGCTACCATGTTGATTGTCATCCTCTGAAAAATTCTATACTTTTTCATTGCTATAGACAAAAAGTCTGGCCAATGTAGTGGACAAAGTAAGCATTGTCTCTTTGGTCTAAAGATTTTAAAAGACAGTCGATTTTTGTGTTATGACTCCCAAACATTTTCTCCTTTATAAAAGAAATGGAAATATTGACCCAAAAATATTCAAGTAAAATTTTTGCAGAATTTTAGAATTTAACAGAAGGTTTAAAAACATCTGAGGAGCAATTACTTTAAGGAAAGTCGCTGTTAATTAAAAAAATGTGGTTTGTGGTGTTTTGATGTACTTTATCCCCATTCTTCTTTTCCTAATACAGTAGTATACTTGCAAATCAACAGTTCCCAAATCATGGAGAATTACCATAGTCTAAAAGATGATGGAGAAGAATGGGGTTTGAGTAATTATTGTCATTATCTGGCTGTGTTCTAGGAAGTCTCATTTCTAAGACTTGGCTTCAGCTAACCACATTCCAAGCTTTTCCAATGCTAACAGTCTTTTCTCATGAGTGTTTGGAGGAAATTAGTGATAAATACTTAACATTTTAATTGACTGAAGCAGCAATGACAGCTGAAGCAGATAATATGCTGATGAAGAAAAGTGTGTGTGTGTGTGTGTGTGTGTGTGTGTGTGTTTATATTAGGGAGGGGGAATCCAAAACTAAACTTAAAATGAGAGCTATGAACGAGGTGACCATAAGGGAGTTTGAAAACCTTTGAAGGTAATCTTGGAACGCATGGCTGTATGAATGCTCAGGAAAGAGAGAAAGATGGAAGGTACATCTGGCTGACCTTGACCTCTGTTCAAGTAGGACATGAAGGCTAATGCAGAGTAGTGAATGGCCACCCAAGTATTAAAGGTATGCCCCGATACTGGACAAAGTTTGGGGGGTTTATTGCTTGTGGTACCTAAAGAACTCTCTGTCCAATAATGCTAGCAGACCAGAGACGTCATCACACATATAACAGGAAATATACTCTTAGGAGAATTCATTCCACAAAGTCACTACATGAATATGAAGGAACAGCAACAATAACAAAAAACCCTGGGGTTGGAAAAAAGGCTGATTTCCAAAGTTTCCATATTATAATTTTACCTCCTCCCCTCCAAACTTCACTCCTGTTGAGTCAATTCTCAGTGATGCTAGCTAGCTAGGAGAGACTAGAATGGTCCTGAGGGCTTCCGAGGCTCTGAGTCTTTACGGAAGCAAACTGACAGGGTCTTTCTTCTGCCAAGTGGCAGAGTGGTCGGTGAGTGGGGACCAGGGCTCCTACATTAGGAGAGGCCTGATTTGTAGCAAAAGTTATAACACATGCAAAAAACAAGTATCTGTGTCTCATACAGAGGGGGTGGGTGGCATGCCATGTAAACGACTCATGAAGAAAAATACATACTAGATAAGATATTAAAGTAACTATTTTAAATATCTTAAAAAGGAAAAGAAGCCACGAGCTAATGGAAACGATGAACACGCTATTTGTTTAAAATACAGAGTCTAGTTAGTAAGCTATAAATTAATTAAAAGGTAGTAAGGAATTAATTAAAGTTTCAAGGTAATACATTAGCAAACAAACAGCCCAAAATATAAATTCTGGACCAGAAATCACTATAGCATACATAAAAATTTCACAACTTGCTGAGCCCTGGTGGCACAGTGGTTGTGTGCGGGACTGCGGCCCACAGTGTTGGCGCTTCAAATCCAGCAGCAACTCTCCAGGAGCAAGGCTGGGCTTCCTACTCCCACCAGGGAAGTCATGTGAAAGGAAAAAAAAATTCACAACTATAGATGGTTATGGTAGGATTTCCATGAATCTTAATCTTTACAGTAACAAACTTACGGAGGAGCAATAAGCAGATTGTTAAACAAATCAAAAAGCAGATTGTCATGGGGTTTTTGTTAGGTAGCCAATTACCACAAACTTAGTGACTTAAAAGAAAGCTAATTTATTACATGCCACCCTGAAAGTAAATTTCCCACAATGGGATTTATGGGGCTAAAGTCGGGGTGTCAATGAGACACCGATCTTTCTTGGGTTGCTCCAAAGGAGACTGTTTATGTGCCCTTTCCAGCTTCCAGAATCCTACCGTGATAAAACAATCTTTTAATAAACAAACAAACAAAGAAACAAAAATGGAAGATTAAAAACAAACAGAAGCCCCTGCACCCCTTGGCTCCTGCTACCTACTATGTCTTCCCTGTGCCACACTTGAATCTCTCTTCAGGACTCTCACCATGTGCCATCCTCCCTATCTTACACGGTCCCTGAGAATGCTCTGGATGCACCTGGACAACCCAGGAGCATCCTCTACCTCTCAGCATCCAAAGCTTGCCAAACCCCCTTTGTCCCAGAAGAAACCATAGCGACAGGGCCTGGGAACCAGATCACAGATATTTGGGGGAGGTGAGGCAAGGGGTTTGGGAAAAGAAGGTAGTACAGTAGGATTGGAAGTGGGGAATGTCTTAATTCTGTCTACCGTAATCACATAGTAAAATAATAGCCTTATAATTACCTATTTCTGAGCGTGCACAGGGCTTCAGCGAGAATCCAGATATCACGTTATCCAGCATACGGATGCTGGTAGGTGTTCCTCTTGAACTACTCTTTAATAAACAGTGGTTCCTGAATAGGAAGACAAGGGTTACTTTGTCACTGCACTGCAAGGTGCATGCTGCAGTACAAATATTTCGCAGGTCAATTGTGACTGAGTAGTGGGATATTAACACTACTAAACAATGGCGGTGATAATGAGCAAGCCAGAGGTTTGGGTGTTTAAGAAGCAGGCACTCTTTCCCTCGGAAGCACAAAGGCTATAATGGGAATGGGAGAAATCACCACACGGAATGTTGATGACTTTAAGCTCCTAATTTAATAAGCACGGTGTATCTGTGGACCAAATACTTCTTCCTCTTTTAAAAAAAATGACATCAAAATTGAGTAAGTAAATAAGGTGATTGGTTAGGTCTCCAACCCTTTTTGTTAGGGTTTTTGAGAGAGAGAGAGAGAGCGGAGAGAGTTGGGAGGGAAAAGGCAGAAGATTTTGAAGAATATAATTAAACCCTGAACGCACCACGAGCAAGAAGAAGCACCAGGGAGTTTACTCACCGGAACTCTGCGCTGGGAAACGATGCCGTGGCATACGTGAAAAAATGGCAGTGAATGTTATCGGTACAGCTTTTCTGACATTCTTCCACACGGCTAACTCTGGACACATTCAGGTTGGTGCCTTTCATATCGATGCCCCTGTGAAACTCTGCATGGCAAGCTTCCCAAATGGAACACAAGCGAGCAAGTTTGTCACCTTCCTTCTCAAGGCAGGCCATCAACCGCATATCCGTTTGAGTGTGAACTTTTATCATTTTAAAAGACATCCTATTTGGGGCAATGTTTCTCTTATTTCTCATTGTTTTTATTGTTGTTAGGTGCCACCGATTTGGTTTCCAGCTCAAAGTGGCTCTATGTGCAACAAACTATGTACAATAGAAGCACGTTTTTATTGAAGGGTTTGTTAATATGTTTGTTAATTGTGTTAGTCTAAGTAGACTAGAGAAACAAATCCACAGACACTCATATGTATATGAGAGAGTTTTACATAAAGGTTACGGATACATTCAGAAAGCATTCCAACCCAGTACTGTCCAAGCCCGTAAGTCCAACATTTGCCCACATGTACAACACTGATCTGCAAAGTCCTACTCAACCTCACAAAACACATGCAATGGCGCCCACTGCAGGAGGAAAGTCGACTCAGTGAGCGTGTCAGCATCTCAGCACTGCCAGGGGTCTCCACACGGCCGCTCCAGCACCCAGGGCTGCATCAGGGCAGGTCCATGTGGCTTCACCTCAGGGATGTCTCACAGGAAGTGCGCCTTGCCAGCTGAAGCAGGGAACTGACTAAGGCAGCTGCACTCTGGTCTGATCATCAGAAATCAAGAGACCCAAGAACTGGAAAGTTGAGGCTCACTGAGCCATTTATCTCTCTTCCTTTCAATTAACTCCACATGTGCTCATTGTCCAGGTTGGCACAAGAAACCTTATCTCCTTGATTCTCAAAATTATCAAACTCTAGCTGAAATAAAGATGTCTGATAATTCTCTGAAGGCTTCCTTGCAAAATTCTATGATAGCCTAGACTTTGAGCAGAAGCTAGTACAAGATAGATTCACTATTAATTAAAATCTGTCTAAAAAATATGCAACTTACCAGTGATTTGGCGGCCACAGTGTTTGAGGGAGTGTCCAGAGATGGCCCCTGACTTTGGCACTCTTGGAAGAATGCCTGTTACACTTTCTTTCAAGAAGCAACCAAACCTGTTTTTAAAATTGACTTCATTAGAAAGTAGGAAAATAAACGGCTACCAAGAAATTCGTTAGCATTTTCTATACAACAGTAAATTTGAGATATGAAAAAACAGGAAGAATTTTTGTTGTTATTAAAATACCGCATTCTATTTGGTCTTTGTTGCTAAAAATAATTTTACTCTCCAATACCAAAAATACAAGCTTCTTAAAACTGCTGCTAACAACTTGTCTGGTAAAGGTACCCAGAAAATAGTCCTATCTATGGCAACACTTCTGAAAAGTTCTAGAAATTGTTTTGAGTTTTTTTTTTTTGGGTGGGGCATCACTGCTCTCCGGTGGTGGGAGTAGGAGGGCCAGCCCCACTGCTGGAATTGAACCTCCGTCCCAGTAGGCCGCAGTCCCGTGCACAACCACTATGCCACCGGGGCTCAGCCCTCTAGAAATTGTTGATGAAAGCCATTTTGCTAAAGAAATGTGGATGCTTTCTTGTAAAGTGAAATATGTACTTTGCTAATGCCCCTCTTTACTCCACGCCGAGGCATTTACCCCAGAGACAAACCGACAAAGACCTGTATCTGATGATTTATAGCAGCTTTATTAATAATCATAATCTGTACAAAACACAAATACCCACTCCCAGGGGAATAGATAAACAAATTCTAGTACATTCATATGATAAAATACCGTATGATTCAGAGTCCTCTTGGAGCAATGGGTGAATGCTTGCCCACTAACCCAAGTGGGTCTGCAGGACAAAAGGTCTGGGGATCTGCTGCCATAAAGATTGTAGCCTAGAAACCCCTCTGCAAGGGCTGTTTCACTCTGTCGCCTGGGATGACTATGGGTTGGACCTAATCACTGTCACACAACAACAACAACAACAAAAGTAATGAAAAGAGCAAATGACTGAAACATGGATTAATCTCATATATACAATGTTAAGTTAAATAAATTCATCATAGAGGGGTACAAATTATGATTCCATTTGTATGATATGCAAAGGATTTGATCTTGTCTGAAGAAAAATTTAGCTTTTGTCCGTGTTCTGCTCGGAGGAGGTTATCTCTCAACACTTGACATGGTCTTGAAAAGATTAAATGATGTAATCGAATGGTGTGTTTTAGGATGAGGACCTTGGGTCATAAAGTATTAAGTTTTGAATATTCTCAACAAAGTACTGCTAGATTTCCTTAGGCTGTGTTATCTTCAAGGAGCTATGGTGGTATGTTGTGGATTAGACAGTTTGCTAACCACAAGGTTGGTGGTTCAAACCCAGAAGTCCTCTGGAGGAGAGAGATGAGGCTGTTTGCTCCTGTAAAGAGTTACAATCTTAGAAACCCTATATAAAATTTCACTATGGGTCAACATTGACTACAACAGCAGTGAGTTTGGTTTTGGGATAGAGGTCTTCTATAAATGTGACATTGCACTAGATGGTAAGTGTCTTTCCTTGTAGACATTCTACATTTGCCTGCTGTTGTACCCTTTTCTGAGATAATCTCGCAACCCAATGTTTTTCTAGAATTTTCCTTTTGGCATTGGAGAGCAATAGTTACTTCTTATTACTAAGCATAACCACAGCGGGTGAATAAAATGAAAATTTCTTGGCCCTGGAGACCCTGATTCAGTAGGTGGAACCCAAGAATCAGTTTATTTAAGAGGCATTTCCCAGGATTCTGCTTTTTTAAATCCTTGTTAAGAAATATAACTCTGTCACGTGTTAAACCAATTTGTCCAGTCTGATTCCATTTTGAAAGGTGGTTTTCCTCTTCGGAAATGAAGTATCTATGCTTACCTTTTCTGTGCATTATTAGTTGAGCTTGCAGGAAGAAAGCTGAATAGCAAACACCTGGGATGGAAGGTGCACATCATCTGGCAGTGTTTGTCATTTGGTGTATACATGGAGGCTACATCCCCACCCCGGAAGAAGGTATTCTTATAGAGCTGAGTCAGGCATTCTGTGATAAAAATATCCAACACATTAATTTTCAGTATATGCAGAATACTATTAGAAATTCACCTGTGTTCTGCACCTTATTCCAATAAAATGTCCAGCATTATTTTCCTGATTGTAGAATAAAGCCACAACTAAGGCAATCACTTGAACAATAAGTAATTTTATCCAATGACATTTCCCAGGTAATTCTATCTGAAAATCTTAGCTGATCTTTAAGTCACACAATAGTAAATCACACATAATTTCTCTCCAAGTCAGTACAACTCCTGCTTGATTCTTCCTTGTGAGGTAACATGCTACGAAGATATCATCCTTTAAAAACAATTCTATCACCTGTTTTTCTAGACTCACTCATAATAAATATCTCTACTAGATTTTTACAACCACCCCCTAAGAGAAGCATTATTATCTGCTCTTGGTTTTTTTTTTAAAAAAGAAGTTACTCGAGTCTCCAGGTGTTTCAAGACCTGACCCAAAATAACAACATTAATGATGTCATGGGTCCAGGGGGGCATGAAGCTAGGTCTCCAACTCCCAATTATCTTCTCTTTTTTTCTGTTGTGAAATACTAACATTGTTTCTTACCCTCAGTTCACCTCAGTTAAAGTGACACTTTGGGATGAAAGCAGAGGAGGTAGGATATGTTTAATGTTGATCAGCTCATTTTTAAAGATAGTTTAAGCAAATATCTGCTAATGTCAAAGTGAAAAAAAAATTGACCATTTGCTCTCCAGAATTGTGCACAGCTCTAAAGTGAAATTCACATAGAATTAGATTATGGTGTGTTAACTTTACCGGCTTTAATATATTAATTTGAATTTACCTCGAAAGACCCACTTCAAAGTCTATCATAAAAGCATCCCACTCAGGTAGCACATTCACCATTGACAGTCAACTGCCCATCGGTTACTGATGTCCCAGTAGCATCCTTGCCCAGCCTCTAGTCTTCAATTTTAGTCGCATCCATTTTCACACTATCTTCAAGGGAATGAGCAACACTGACAACATATATAAGTACTAAGGAGTAACATTTTCTCTGCGCAATTCTACCCCTCCAGGGATCTGGTCCTGAGCTCCTCTGTGTCTACTGAACTTAGCAAAATTGCTCATCTACCTCTCCAAGGTGAGGCTCAGATGACTATCCCCTGGGTAAGGCTTATATTTAGAAACAGTGTAGATCTCTTCTGGAAGATTCTTGTAGAAACCCAAGTGTCCAGTAGGTGATATCGATTTGGCATATACACAAATACCGCTGCAATTGACCCATGAGCAGTACTAGTTGCAAAGAGGTTGGTTTTACAGGAAGTTAATATTTAGGACTCATTCAAAATTCCCAAGTTTTCACTCCCGAAACTCATCCCAATGCACACACAAGCATGCAAACCGTTGCTGGTGCTAGCCGGGGAATTCTGCTCTGCAGTGAGCTTTTGTGAACTCAGCAGGAGCCCTGGCCATGGAGGGGATGAGGCCTAGAGCTGCTAATGGAAAGGTGGTCAGAGATTCCAATTCATCAGCTGCTCGGAGGGAGAAAGAGGAAGCTATCTCTTTCTGTACAGATGTATCCTATAGATAAAGGGATCTTGTCGATGGCAGGGGGGCGGGCGTGGGTGTAAGTTGGAACACTTTGGGATTGAGTAAGAAGAAAGTTCAAGCTTATGCTTATTCTAAGAAGTTGGAGGTTGCGATGATGATAATGATGATGGTCTAGTCGGAGTTGCATTTTACAGTGTATGTCAAGCACTGTTACACAAATTCTCTATAATGGTGCCTTCTTTCACACTGACTTTAGTGGCCATGATCTTTTGGCAATTGTTTAGGTATTCCTGGTAATTTCTTGGGTATTCCCAGTAATCTCTTGGTTGGATGTTGCATCAAGCTAATTTCTGCCTTCACCTTTAAATGGCTATCTTAACTCTGCTTACCCGTATCTGGTCAGTTATGCTGAATTAGGATCTAGCCTATTTTTGGAGAACACCATGGCAAAAAATATAAATCTTGTTACTTTCTCATACTTGTGTTTTCCTGGTAATGACTATCTTCCAGTACATATTAAATTTGCAAAACTCTTGTTTTCAAATAAGGTCACATTCACAGGTACAGAGACTAGGACTTAAGCTTATCATTATCAGTAGAGGAAAGGAAGAATAGCAGCGAAAAATACTAAGTACAAGAACAAAAGATTAATATTTCCTTGCATTAAAACATTATCATAAGCAGGAAAACATAAATGATTTTAAAGTATATATAATTAACATATTTGTAAAATATATAAATAGGTAGGTTCAGAAACACAAAACACTGGGAAGGTGAGCAGTGTAGTGAAGTGAGAGCACTGGTTCCAGAAAGATGGGTGCTAGGCCACAGAGTAGCACAGAATTTTTTAATCATGGCTATTTCTAAAACCACAACTCATCTGTCAGTTTGTCATACTGTGGTGGTATGTGTGTTGCTATGATGCTGGAACCTATGTCACCAGAATTTCAAATACCAGCAGGATAACTGATGGTGAACAGATTTCAGTGTAATTTTCAGACTAAGAATGGACTGTGAAGAAGGAATAGATTGCCCATTTCTGAGGAATTAGCCACTGAAAGTCTTATGTATAGCAGAGGAACATTGTCAGATATAGTGCTCTCATGTCAGAAGGCACTCAAAATATGACTAAGGAAAGTGACATTCTCAAACAACAGTCAGCCATAATTACATGGAGAGAATAGAGATTTGAGGACCTTCTTTTATTGATGAGTCATGACTGAAAATGAGAAGAAACATATGCAACTATTCATTATTAGTTAGAATGTGGAATGTACAAAGTATGAAACTAGGAAAGTTGAAAGTCATTACAAATGAAACAGGCACATAAAGATCAATAGCCTAGGCATTAGTGAACTGAAATAGATTGATATCAACTATCTGATGACAACTCTGAAAATCATGGTTTGCTAGGCCAGAATGACGAATGCAAAGGTAATGGTATCACATTCATCTTCTAAAGGTATCACTGTACTCTGAAGATTGAGTGACTAAAGCAAATGGGAAAAATGATGAAGTAAAAGTGTTGAGAAAATGTCAAGGAATGGTTAATGTGAAGTGGAGGAGGGGAGAATACAGTATTATAAGGAAATGTGGAAAGACCTGCCTTGGAAAGACCAAAAAGTAGAATATGCTCAACATAGCTCAAACTAAAGCAAGTGAAGAAGAAACATAAGTCTTCAATTAAAATATTGAAAGATTCTCTGAGCAAAATATTGAATAATGCAGGACACATAAAAAAAGATGGGAGGGATTCTCAGTAGTTGCACCAGAAAGAGTGGGTTGATATTCCACCATTTCAAGAGATAGCATATAATCAAGAACCAGTGTTACTGAAGTCCAAGCATTACTGAAGGCATTAGCAGAAACGTGGCTTCAGGAAGTGACAGAATGCCATTTAAAATGTTTTAACACACTGATCAAGTACTGGAAGTATTCACTCAAATGTGTCAAGCTATTTGGAAGGCAGCTACTTGGTCAAATGACTGGAAGAGATCCATATTTGTGTCTATTCTAAAGAAAGGAGCTACAACAGAATGTAAAAATTATGGAACAACAATATTAATATCACATGCAAGTAAGCTTGCTATAATTATTTCAAATATGATTGCAGCAGTTTATCAGCAAGGAATTGCCAGAAATTCAAGCCGGAGTCAGAAGAAGTCATGGTTCTAGGAATATATTGCTATTGCTGATGTTAGATGAATGTTGTCTGAAAACAAAAATTCCAAGCAATGTTTATTTTGCTTTATTATCTATGTAAAGGGCATTCAATTGTGTGAATTTGAGCAGAATATGGTTAACATTTAATAGAATGGAGATTCCATAATGCTTCATTGGGCTATTATCATAGACAAAGAAGCAGTTGTTCCAACAGAACAAGGGAAGGCTATGTGATTTAAAATCAGAAAAAATTGTGCATCAAGGTTGTATCCAATCATCATACTTATTTGATCTATATATTGAAAAGTAACTCTAAAAATTGGAGAAGAGGAAAAAGAATATGGCACCAGAACTGGAGAAAGGATTATTGACAACGTGCGATGTACAGGTGACATATCTTGCTTGCTGAAAGTGAGGACGACTTGAAATCATTGAACTTGCTGATGAAGTTCGGTGACTGTAACTGTTATTATGGTTGACAGCTCATTGTAAAGAAAACTAAAATCCTCACAACTGGTCTAATAGAGAGTATCATGAAAAACAGAGAAGTTTTAAGTTGTCAGAAATTTCATAAGCAATGCTACCGGAAGCAGTAGTCAAAACATAAAATGATGTATTGCATTGGGCACATCTCCTATACAAGACCTCATTAACATGTTGAAGAACAATAATGTCATTTTAAGGATTACGGTATGCCTGACCCTAGCCACAGTATTTTGAAATTTCTCATATGCATGTGAAAGTTGGACAATGAACACAGAATATTTCCAAAGTATTGCTGGATATGAGTTATGGTGTTGTTGAAGAACATTGATTATATCAAGGATGATCAGAAGAATAAACCACTTGGTCTTGGAAGAAGCAGAATGTGTCTTAGGAAAAAGGAGGCTGAGGCTTCATCTTACACAGGTTCTGATGTCAGTCCTGGAAGTGGAAATCAGCAAATGATATCAAAAGCAACAGGAGAAGGCCATATTTCATTCCATTGTCCATGTTGCTGTGATTTGGGACTCAATTCCTGTCTAATATATATTTTTTCATAATATTACTAACAGTTTTGTACAATGGGGCTAAGATAATGCAGTTTTTTCATTTTCTGCTTATTTTCACTTTTGACAAAGCATATAAGAGGACTTCAAAAATTTTATTAAAAATTCCATTATTTTTAATTACATTTTTCTAAAAACTTTTAAAACTACCTTTGTAGACTTACAGTGACCACAGTCCACAGTCTCTTTGGCCTCTATACCATGTGAACCTGGAAAGGATCTGTATTGTGTTGAATATGAGCTCTAAGAGCAATTAAGAGTGAGGGGCAGGTGAGCAGAGTTGCAAATGGGGGTAGGGATGTCCTAAACCTTTTTCTTGAGGAAATTAAATCTTTCATAAATGTACACCTTATTCAAGAGGTATTTGGGTTAGCAATATATCTCAGACATAATTAACACTATCACCTTACATTTATCCAGAATCTTCTAAGAGTGGTAGCACAGAGAAAATTGTCTGCAACAGAAACCAGAATCACTTTTATTCTCAGAAAAGAAAGAGAGTAGACAGAGAACAAGACTAAAGCCTGGTGTTAAAAATTGGCAATTAAAAATATCCAAAAGGATAGCTTATTAAATTACATTTACACCAGATGTTGTCATTTCTGAAGTTATTCCCCAGTGGCTTAAAAAGAGGGTTTTTTAAAAAAGTATGTATCTATCAGGACACTTGGGTTTGGAATATAAAATTCCTGGCACTCTTTTGAACAGTCAGGTAATGTTGATTCTTTTTTAAATGATGGTAATAAAAAAATAGAGGGCTGGTTTATGTTTGTTTTGAGATCTGCTGTGCATAGAGCCCTTTCCAGATAGCAGTGTTTAACAACACTGTTCTATGACATTCTGCGCACCTGACCTCCCCTTCATCGGTCTATTATATCCAGAAAGTGCTATTTGACCCCAAACATCCGAAAATGACATATGTCATTATTTACCAGAGGCGTCTTTCTTTCCTGTAGCTGAGTGTTCATCACTTTCTCCAAAAATAGGATGTCTAACTTATTAATTACTCCTTTAATACACATGCTTAACTTTATGTCTTGTAAATAATCCACTTACCACAGGAAATTGTAGCAAATAAAGAGATGAGATAAGCTGCCTGGCAGAACAAAATCATCCTAAAAAAGAAAGGAATACAAACATGACTCTGCTGATTGCAGACCTTATTTAACATCTAATTAAGGTAATACATTGTACACATATAATTTTATATACTCCAATATGTAGATTAATATGTAGTATATAATTTATCCTTCTACGTACATATAATTTAAATATATATCAATCTTATATACACAAGTAACAGCATAGAGAACAAGAGTTTTCTATACCTTTTAAGCCTAAAGACATACAGTTTAGAATGCTTCACAAGATGAAAAATTGAGACCTCTAGACTGTGACTGTGTTTGTTATTGATCTGCATCCTGTATTGCTAGTAACTTGAGTAAGAGAAATAATTAGGAGGAGAGGAAGAAAATAGTTGTAAAGCTCATTGGTTTTAGCAAAAATCAAATTAGTTTTAGTTATAGCAATAATATAGTCTTGTATTATAAGTAAAGGAAAGCTCTGAGATTATGTAAGTTCATTTCTAATTTTTAAACAGGTCAAATATTTTTTGTTTTAAAATACCTTATAATTAAGTATTTTCACAAGTAGGAAGATCAGCTTCTTGTAGACTCTAACGACTCAGGAAATTAGAAAATATTTACTTTTTCGACTAAAAAATCACACCTTATTTTTTAAAACTATTGTGTAGCATAATAGAAATTATTATTAAATAGATTAATGATAAAGTGATAGAGAATAGAAATTATTATAAAATAGATTAATAATAATAAAATGATAAAGTTGCTATAATAGCAGAAATTGTCTACCTGAAGTCACAATTGCTGCTGTGCTTATGCATGTGAGAGTGTCGCTTCTCCAATTAGTAGTGGATGGTCTTTGAGCTTCCCCAGTGTGGCCCTGTGGGCAATGTTTGCTTGGAGTCAATATTGGCTCTGGTTTTCTGCCAACCATTTCAGCTTCTTGCCCTGTCAACATATTCCCTGAATGTCCCAATCTTGTGCTCAGCTATCTTTTTTAGTAGGTTAATTATTTCATATTAAAACCCACAATTCAAGTGCAGGCTACCAGTCTCTTTAAATATTATAACATCTTCAACTGTTTTGAGTCTTACAGATTTAACTCATCTGTATTGTGTCAGGCCAGGATTCTCAGGGGGTTGAAGTTCAGCCCTCCCCCCTGTGCTTTATCCATGATGGAATCTGCAGTTAGAAGCCAAGTCATTGTGAGAAGAGGCAGAGTACAGCCCTTGATTCAGGTTGCAGCTTTGGTGGTGTGACCTTTGATATCTGTCCATGTTGTGGAGAATTTCCTCACTTCTTGCTTGTCTGCATTCTCCATCTGGCTTGAAGTTCTCTGGTTTTTGTTTATTTGTCAACAGATCAACATACGATATCAGATCCTTGTGCTTCTGCACCCTCTTGCCAAGCTCTTCCTATTTTGTCTCACTGCTTCATCTTCTTGCTTTCTGACTCAGCCCCAGCAGCTATGCCATTCTGGAAAAGCTTCCAGCTTAACGCGTGACCCATAGACTTCAGCTGGATCAGACTTCCCTCTGTGTACAGCTCTGTGCCCTTCTCCCTCTTGGTGGACATCGCCTTCTCTTTGATCCAAGTTAACATCTATCTACTCTCTGTCTTGTGATTTCCTCTTCCCCACCTTGAGCCATAGTAACCAAGTCTGTTTTTCCTACTGTGAAAACATTTTCTTGATCTTGATTTTTTAAAATCATTTTATTGGGGACTTGTACAACTCTTATCACAATCCATCCATCCATCCATCCATCCATCCATCCATCCATTGTGTCAGGCACATTTGTACATTTGGTATCCTCATCATTCTCAAAACATTTTCTTTCTGCTTGAGCCCTTGGTATCAGCTCCTTGATCTTCCTCCCTCCCGGCGCCCCCTCCCTCAGGAACCCTTGATAATTTATAAATTAATATTGTCATGTTCTACACTGTCCAGCGTTTCTTATATGTAGATCCTTATATTCGGTTACACCTTTCTATCCCACCTCCCCTTCACCTTCCTGGTATCACCACTGTCAAGACTGGTCCTGAGGGGTTCATCTGTCTTGGATTCCCTGTGATTCAAGTTCCTATCTGTACCAATGTACATCCTCTTGTCTAGCTGGATTTGTAAAGTAGTTTGGGGATCATGATAATGGAGGTCAGAGGGAAGGGCACATTTAAAAGCTAGAGGAAATTTGTATGTTTCATCGTTGTTACACAGCACCCTGACTGGCTTGTCTCCTCCTCACAATCTTTCTATAAAGGATGTCCAGTTGCCTAAAGATGGGCTTTGGGTCCCCGATATGCACTCCCCTCATTCACAATTATATATTTTGTGCTTTGATGCCTGATGTCTGATCCCAGGCTGGTGTGCTTCTTTCATGTGGGCTTTGTTGCTTCTTAGTTAGATGATTGCTTGTTTACCCTCAAGTCTTTAAGACCCCAGACACTATATCTTTTGATAGCTTGGCACCCTCAACTTTCTTCATTACATTTCCTTATGCACCCGCTATGTCTTCAGCAATTGTGTTGGGAAGGTGAGCATCATGGAATGTCTGTTTATTTTTATTTTGGGGGGGCATCACTACCTTCTGGTGATCGTAGGAGCTACCCAGCACTGCTCCTGAGAGCTGCTGCTGGATTTGAACCACCAAGCCTGCACTCAACCACTTACGCCACTGGGGCTCAGCCGAAATGTCTGTTTAATAGAGCAAAATGTTCTTGCATTTATGGAGTACTTGACTAGATGCCTAATGTCCATCTGCTACCTTAATTCTAAACCTATAAAAGCATGCACATAGATATATTTCTCCATCATATGTATATATTTGCATATGTATATGACTGTATTTAGACTACTATAAATGCCCTTTGCCTCCTAGTTTTTTGCTCTTTTTCTTTTTCTCTTTTCTCTTGTCCCATTATCATGCTCAGGCTTCATTTGGGTTTCAGGAATTCCTCTTGGTTACAATGCCCTTGACCAAGATCTACCAGGTCTCTTACACCCTTCTCGCCACTAGATTTTGATTTTTATAGCAGTGCTTTCATATAATATTTGTTCTTCTGTAAATTATTAATTTCACGCACCATAATGTCATCCAGGTTAATCCATCTCATGAGTTGTTTCAAAGATTCATCCTTATTCTTTAACGTTGTGTAGTATTCCACTGTGAGTATTTGCCAGTTTATTTATCAATTCTTCTATCACTGGGTATTAAGATTGTTCCCATCTTTTTGTTATTGTGAATAGTGCTTCAATGAACATGGGTGTGCATTTATATACTCTTATTTCTTTAAGATATATACCAACTAGAGTGTTAGTTTATATGATATTTCCATTCTGAATGCCTGAAGAAAGCAACATGCAGTTTTCCACAGTGGTTGTATAGTCTTACAGTCCCACCAGAAGTGTCTGAGTGTTCCAGACTGCTGTGTTATTCATCCAGGTGTGTGTATGTGTGTGTGTGTGTGGTATATCTCATCCTTTAATTTTTTTCATCTCTTGAATAATGAATAGCCATGAGCTTTTCTTCTTATGTTTGTTGGCAACCTGAATTCCCTCCCTTGGAACTGCCCTTGTCCTCTGCCCAGTTTTAATTATGCTATTTTTTTTGTTCTGGTTGAAGTTTAAAATTTTTTCTACAGATTTTTAAATATTAGTCCTTGGTCTGTTCTTGCCAAATATATTTTTCCCAATCTGTGTATACTCTTTTTACTATTTCAGTGAAATATTTCTTTTTTGTTTTGTTTTGGTTTTTGTTGGGGGGGGGGGCATCACTGTCCTCAGGTGGTGGGAGTAGGAGGCCCAGCCTTTGCTCCGTGGAGCTGGAATCGAACCTCCATCCCAGTGGGCCACAGTCCCATGCACAGCCACTACGCCACCGGGGCTCAGCCTGAAATATTTCAATGTTTATAAATGTTTAAGTTTTAGGACATCCCAGTGATAAATTTGGTCATCTTCTGTGCATTTTACATTATATATTTGATAATTTGTTTATGCTATGTATTAGGATCCCTTATACATAATACATGTCCATAATTTTTCATTGTTGATATTTATAGTTTCAGATTTTACATTTGGGTTGTCTACCTTGAGTTTCATTTTTGCATATGGGGTGAAATATGGGTCCTGTTTCATTCTGTAAATAGTGAACCAGTTTTGGCAGTACAATTTGTTGAAGACTATTGATTTCTCATTTAATGTATTTAAGCCTTTTGTCAAAAAAGCAGCTATTTCTTGGTCGATGCATTCTGGGTTCTTAATTCTTTCTGTTGGTCCATGTATCTATTATTACACCAACACCACGTTGTTTTTACTTCTGTGTCTATGTAGTTGTTTTTGAGATGGGGAGATGAGAGACCACCTGCTTTGCTCATCTCAAGTAATGCTTTGCTTATCTTGAATCTATTTCTTTTCCATATAAATTGGTGATTGCTTCCATTTCATTTAAGAATGATGCTGAGTTCTGGATTGAGATAGAATTATATTTATAGTTCATTGTGGATACTATTGACATTTACCCAATATTATTGTCTATCCATGAAAACAGTATATTCTTCAATTGATATAGGCTTCTTATAGTGTTTTCTAGTTTTCTTTATACGGGTTTTTTTCTAAGTATTTCATATTTAGAGTGACTACTATAAATTGTATTGTTTTCTTGATTTTTTTCAGAGCTCTCTTTTTTAATTTTTTGTTTGTTTGTTTTGTTATGGGGTGGCCTCACTGCCCTCTGGTGGTGGGAGTAGGAGGCCCAGTCTTGCTGCTGATTTGAACCTCCAACCCAGTGGGCCGCAGTCCCAAGCACAACCACTACGCCACCGGGGCTCAGCCTAGAGCACTCTTAATGTGTAGGAATCCAGCTTAGTTTTAGTAGGAGAGGGTGCTGTAAACAGAAAAAAAGTTGAAAGTTACAGTATGCATTTACATTTTTTTTTTATAAGACAACCTTATTACCTTCAAAGTACTCTCCATGACACTTAATGCATTTCTGAAATCTGCAATTCCATTCTTGGGAGCAACTTTCAAACGCTTCTGTTTGGATGGCTTACAATACCTCCTTTGTGTTTTTTTTTTCCTTCACCTCTTCTACTTTGTCAAATTGCGACTTTTCATGTCCCTCTTCATTCGTGGAAACAAAAAAAGGTCACACTGAGTGAGGTGCATTGAGGTAGGTGCGTGGGGCAAGAGAGGCCTGCTGTTTTTGCTCCAAACTGTTGCATGGGGATGATGAGCAGGTGCATTGTCGTGGTGGCAAAACCAGTCCCCCCTCGGTTACAAATCAGGTCTCTTTCTGTTGCACACTGTTATGCAATCTTTCCAGAACTTCTAATAGTCTGACACGGTGGAACAAATTCCAAGTGCACTATGAATAGGCATCTTTGTCTGTTTGGGAAGCTGGTGGATGTCCAGAATGAGGTTTATCATCAATTGGCCTTTCATCTCCTTGAAACGAGGAAACTACTTGTTTACTTGAGTTTTTCCCATAATGAGATCCTTAAGCTTCAACATCACAATAGTTTCTGTGGCACTTCTCCTGAGCAAGAAACAAAATATCACAGCTGCATGCTCTCTCTTAATTATTCATCACACACACACACAAAACGAGTTTCAAATGAAACTGCATTCATGAAAACAGTTCACTGTGACTAGAGAGAACCTTCCCAGGTGATGCTACTGGGTGCACTAACTCAGAGTGAGTTCATGCTTGCCTACTGAGAAAAATGTGTACTACAAAAGCTTTGCTCCACCCAGTACAATTCTGGCTCCTTATATATTTGTCTTGTACTCTGCTTTGGTAGTTATATAATTTCATGTCAACTCAATAAATACATATTAAGGGTGAAATCTAGTCTGTCAATGAGGTCACAGCCTGATTATGCCTACTTGTGGATGTGGACTTCTCATGAGGATTCTGGGAACTTCCTCTCTTTCTTCTTGGAAGCGGGCCACACACTCACTCTCTCTCTCTCTGCCTTCATCTTCTTGTTGACAAGCCACTCAGAGATTTGCTGAGTCCTGCAAGTGTCCCTTTCTCTGCTTCACCTTCCTGTTGAAGAGCCACATTTGGAGAGCTGAAAGAGCCATGTGAAGTGCTGAGATGCTTCCACTGCCATTGAATCCACAGATTTTGCACCCACTGGCCTGTGATCTTCCTGCATTTTGCATCATTGTATGTGACTGTATGTCTTATGAGGGATTTATGGATTAATTTTGGGTTTGTGGACTAATATCAGGTGTATGGACTTGACCTGCACTGAGTTGGGATGCTCTCTCAATATACAATTGCTTTTTGATATACAGTTCTCTCTTATACATGTATGAGAGCCTCTGGATTTGCTTTTCAAGTCAACTGTGACTAACAAACAAATCGTGGTACTGAGGTTTTCAATTAGTACCAATATTATTCTTGTCAAATATCTTCTTTTCTCTGTATAGAAGCATATCTCCATACAGAGTGTGTTGCTTCTTTGCCAATTTGGATTCCTTAATTTCCCTCTGTTGCCTAATAGCTCTAAGACTTCTGGCACAATATTGAAAAAGAGTGATGATGAAAGCATCTTTGATTGTTTCTTTTGTGCAAAGGGAATGCCTTTAATTTTTCATTGAGCAAGATATTGGCCATTGGCTTTGCACATATGCCCCTTATTTATGTTGAAGAGTTTCCCAATTCTTTTTTCTTCGTTTTCTATGAAAAATGGGAGTGGGAGTCTTCAAAGGCCTTTTCTGTGTTAATCATTTTGATCCTATAGTTATTTTCCTTTGTTTTAATTTACATGATTGAACACAGTGATTGTTTCTCTAATGTTGAACCATCTTTGCATACCTGATGTGAATTCCAATTGGTCATAATATATTATTTTATTAAAATATTGTTCTACTCTATTAACTAGGCTATTATTGACAATTTTTTGCATCTATGTTCATATGGGAAGTTGATGTATAATTTTTTTGTTCTAGTGATTATCTTTGATTCTGGAATCATGCTTATGCTAACTTTATAAAATGAATTTAGAATTTTGCATCTTTTTTATATTCTGAAATTGTTTGAGTAGAATTGCTGTCAACTCTTATCTGAATGTTTGGTACAATTCACCAGTAAATTCATCTGTTTGGGGGAGTTTTTTAAATGAACTAATCAATTTCTTTATTTTATGGTTTTCTACATCAGAAGTTGTTTGTTTAGGTAAGTAGTGTGTTTTTAGAAATTTGTTTGTTCCTACTAGGTTTTCAAATTTGTTGGAATACAGTTCTTCACAGTATTATCTTTTTTTACTTGGTTCTGTTATGATGAAGCCCATTTAATTTCCTATCAGTATTTGCATACTCTTCTTTTTCTTTGTGAAGTTTGTCAGTGGTCTGTCAATTGTATTAATTCTTTCCAAGAATCAACTTCTTGTCTTGTGGATTTTTGGCATTATTTTTCTCTTTTCTGATTATTGCACCTATAACAATGAGTAGGATGTAAAAGGTCAGTCATGTTAATTGAGCTGCTTTTTCGTTGTCTCTGGTGAGTTTCTCTCTAGTTTTCCTGTATTTCCTACACAGCTACGTATTAAGTTCTCCTCCTCCTACAAAAAGTTGTCTGCTTCTCTATTGAACTCTACAGCTGTTGGATTTCTGTATTTTGAAGGTCTTTCATTAGGGGATAGATATTTATTATGGTTATAGCTTCCTGTTCAGTTGTCCCTATAAACATTATATAATGCCCTTTGTGTGTTTCATGGTAGAGTTTGTCTTGAAGTATATTTTATCAGAAGTTAGTCTTGCAATGCCTGTTCTTTGAAAATTATCATTGGCCCAATGTATTTTTTAATTTAATTTTTTTTAGATTACTTTTGTCTTTGTATCTAAGATTGTTTCCTGTAAGCAGTCTACTACTAAGTCTGTGTTCTTATCCAACGTGCTCTTCTCAGTCACATTATTGGTGCATTTAATCCATCTAGGTGCAATGTCAGTCAATGTTCATGTTGTCATGTGCCATGAGTCAGTTTTGACCACAGATTGAAACATTGCCTGTTCCTCAGTCATCTTCATAATTGCCCTTTTCTTTGAGCCCATTGTTGCAGCCATTGTTGCCAACCATCTTGCTGAGAGTATTCCTCTTTTTCCCTGCCCCTCTATTTTCCAAACATGATATGTGCCAACCTGGTCGATAAACAGATGTGGGGTTAATTGAAGGGCAGAGCGATAAATGACTCAGTGAGTCTCGCTTTTCTAGTTCTCGGGTCTCTTGCTGTCTGATTGTCAACTGGCAGTTGCCTTAGCCAGTTCCCCACTTCAGGTGTCAAGGCTCACTTCATGTGAAACATCCCTGAGGAGAAACCACATGGACCTACCCCGATGCAGCCCTGGGTACTGGCACAGCCGTGTGGAGACCCTGCCAGCTCTGAGATGCTTACACTCCCAGTGATTCGGCTTTCCTCCTACAGTCGGTGTCATTGCGTGTGTTTTGTGAGATGGAGGAGGACTTTGTGGATTGGTGTCATACATATAGGCTAATGTTGGACTTGTGGGCCTGGCTGGAACTGGATTAGTATATTTTTTTTATTTGGGGGGTTAGGATATTTTTTGATGTGCATGTACTCTTGATATAAAACCCTCTCTTATACATATGAGTTTCTGTGGACTTCTCTAATGTATTTGGATTAACACAGACATGTATATCAATGACATATATGTCACCGATTACATGTAACTATAGAGAAACCAGTCTAATATAAGGAGCATCTTACCAGTCTCTACTATGGATTTAAATTCATATAACTTTGATTTTACATGTTTGCAAATATACACACTAAGGGATAGCTTAGGATGACCATCTCTTAATTATAAAGTAGATTATAAATCTCTTAATTATAAAGTAGATCAACTGGTCCAGAAACTGGCATTTCCCAATTGTTTATATTAATCAGTGGGCACCAATTCAGTAGGCCATTATCTAGAGAAATCTCTTGGCTACAAATATCTGTGGTTTTTAGTATTTTCCAGGGAGTCCTAGGTGACACTGCTTTCTGATACTAGTTGGGTGAAATCCTTTGTTGTCCCTTCCCTATCTCTACTTTATCCTTCAGAGTCAAATAAATAAATTCAAACCAAGTCTGTTTGGTTCCTCTGATGATGGCACGAGGAGCATTTTGTAAGATGGCTACAGGATCATGGAAGACATCAATTCAAAAGAGCTATTTCTTTTATTATTCAATAAAAATCAGCCACCCACTAATTTATGTTTTATGCATATTGCAAAGTCACATTTATTTTAAGAATACACTGTCTGAAATATCATTAATTTTTCTTTAGATGGTGCTTTCAAGAATAAATGGAACAAGTAACAAGGGGCACCAACAATTATTCTATCCTCATTAAAAATCATATCTACAGGGCTGAGCCCCGGTGGCATAGTGGTTGTGCGCACGACTGCGGCCCACTGGGATGGAGGTTCAATTCCAACAGTGAGGCTGGGCCTCCTACTCCCACCACCAGAGAGCAGTGATGCCCAAAAAACAAAAACAAAAACAAAAAAATCATATCTACATTTTGATACTACATAATTATTCCATTTCAATTTTCACACTGCTTAAATCAATTACCATCTAAATATTTATAAGATTTATTTGGAAGCTGAAAATCGAATTCCTGAGTAATAATTGATTTTAATTTAATACAGTCTTTAATGCAGGATCACAAAAATTTACAAAAGTTAGGTTTAAATACATAAATGAAGAAATAAAAGTTTTCATGAATAAAACCACAATTATCCCAAATTATCTGGGAGTAATACCTATTTGTACCAATTCCTAGGTAACAAACTTAATGCTTTTTCAAAATTTTTTTCGCTATAATTTTAGTAGTTCATAGTTTTAAATATGCAAGCCTTGATGTGAATATCTCAGTGTGACCTTTGAAAATTGATGTTTATATAGGAACATCCACATTTACAAGTGCCAAACTTCTATATAGAAAGATGCATGGAAAAATCTTGAGTTATATTTTAATCACAATTTGTGAGAGTTTCATGCAGACTACCATTTTTATTTGTGTCATACAATTCCTGGACTTTTCTCATTGTTTTTGAGACTGAGTTTTATGTATTCTAGCTCTCTGGGATAATGAAGTGTTTAAAATTGATGACCTTGTCAGTTACTGCCTTGAAGAGAAAAAAAATCATCTGTTAGAATTTCATATTCAAAGATGTTTGTAAAAGTCATTGAGTCAGAACACGGAAATGTCTATGAAATTAAAATTCAGAGACTGTCAATCTGTTATCAGATTGGTAAGTATGTTCTGGGTAATGAGATTTACTAAAATCTAATCCTTGGGCTGAGCCCCGGTGGCGTAAGTAGTTGAGTGTGGGGCTGCGGCCTGCGGGCTTGGTGGTTCAAATCCAGCGGTGGCTCTCAGGAACAGCACTGGGTAGTGCCCATGACCATCAGAGGCAGTGATGCCCCCCAAAAGAAAAGTCTAATCCTTAAGTGAGCTATTATTTGGATTCTAAATATAGAGGAGTCCTTGATGGTGCAGTGGTACAGTGCTCAGTTCCTAATTGCAGTTCAAAGCCACCGGTTGCTCTGTGGAAGAAAGCTGTCACCATTTACTTCTGAAAAGATTTACGTTCTAGGAAACACTGTGTGGTAGTGATACTCTGTCCTATAGCAGCACCATGAATTGGAATAAACTCAGCGGTCATGGATTTTAAATGGACTGGAACAACTTTTTTTCCCTTTAAAGACGCAAACTGCTAGAAGAAATATGACTAAATGAGAGGCAAAAGACACAAGTTCTAATGAAACCTCTAGTCACTGGCTTGAGTTCTATAAAGCAGCAGCGTCTTGTTGTAGAAAATACATGAAGTTTGTAGTGAAGAACTTTAAAATATAGATATCTATTTCCAGCCTAGACGGAAGGCAAGACTTGATTTCTCTTCTATCTTAGTCTGTTATTTCTAATGCAAGAAGTATAACTAGAAAAGGTCCAGGTTGAGGTTATATTGACCTTAAAGGCTCTGTGAAGGGATAGGGATTACAAAAAGAGAAAACCTCTCCCTATATGATATAAAGGGAATTGTGATGTTATGAAGAATGCAATGAGTTCTATCAAGTGCACAGCCAAGGAAAGAAAAAAAACTGAAGAACTCAAATTGAGCTGTAAATGATCTGCAATAGTGATAAAATCTAAACAGTGCTATAATAATTATTTTTCTCATAACTGATACCACAGATATAATTCAAAAACTTAGGTCAAATACTTAATTGCTCAGGTCAGAAAGTTTACCTATTCATACTTTTACAATTGTAAGTAGCATCTATATATGCATATATATAATCCTGAATCAACAAGAATCCCATAAGAGATATCTCTCTATTTATATATTAGCTTTCCACGATATACTTTGATTATTTCCTTGAAATATATCCAATCTATGATCCTTCTCTTGGGAAAGTTACTATTTTCTTATTCAGATATTTATATCGGCTCCCCTAACTCAAGATTTGGGACTGAAATCAGGTGGCAATTAGTACAAAAATTAGTTCTTTGGTAGATATGACCATGAAAAATTGAGGCCTGGGGATTAAGAGCATTGAATGCACAATCTATAGATCTTAAATGGCAACTTTTTATTAAAGGATGCCCATTTTCATGATGAAGGCACATCACAAACATAGAGAGCAGATTCATTAATTGCGCCTCTTCAACTTGATCCAGATGCCATTATCTGGACGAAGAATCAGTTCTCCTGTCAGACCAAGATCTTCTCTTTTCTGGTTACATTCGATCCAAAACTTTCTCAGGATGCAAGAAAGAATGGCCTTTTCTTCCATTATCGCAAACCTTTGACCTTCAAATTAAAATAAATAGCATCACTTTCATCATCGGTATTTCTCAAATACAGAAAGATAACGGGTCCTTTGAGGGGGAAAGCTAGCGGGATCAGAATCACTTGGAATCCTTGCAGAAATTGTACACCCGAGCACCTCACCTATCTCTTCTACGTATCAAAAGAATTCATAGTTTACAGCACCTCAGATAAATCCTAGGCCTACTTGGGCTTGACTATTGCCACTCTAGGTTGCCTTCCTGTCAGGTCTTTTGTATTATTTTCTATATAGTCACTAACTACATTTTTTATGTACCCATTTAAATCTGATCGTATTTCACTAATGTCTGTTTCTTGTAATTTACATTTTGCATAACTGGTCAATGTATATTTACATAAATGATGAGACACTGGAGATACGGGAGCCTAAGCAGTTTATGACACATGGTGGCCTGCATTCATTTTGTTCTTCAGGTGGCCATTTGCTAAGCATTCTCTCTTTTGCTCCTGCAGAATGCAATTCTTAAAAGCAACACACACAGAATGTTAGGTTAGATGTAACTGATTATGGAAGTAAGTTTCCCACAAATTATACTCTGCTGTAGCCCCCAAGCCATAAGAGTGTTTTTTTTTTTTTTGTAACTTTTGTTTAATGTATTTAAAAGGGTTTTCTTTTTTTTCCCCAATCATTTCATTGGGGGCTCATACAATTCTTATCACAATCCATACATCCATCTGTTGTATGCAAAGCACACTTGTGCAGGTGTTGCCACCATCATTCTCAAAACATTTTCTTTGTACTTAAGCCCTTGGTATTAGCTCCTCATTTATTCCCCTCCCTCCCTACTCCTCCTCCTCATGAACACTTGATAATTTATAAATTATTATTATTTTGTCATATCATACACTGTCAGGTGTCTCTCTTTACCCACTTCCCTATTGTCCATACCCCAGAGGGATATATAAATCCCTGCAATCTACTTTCTACTCCACCTTCCTGGAATCACCCCTCTCAACACTGCTCCTGAAGGGATCATCTGTCCTGGATTCCCCATGTTTCCAGTTCATGTCTGTACCAATGTACATCCTCTGGTCTAGCTGCATTTGTAAGGTAGAATTGGGATCATGGGGGGGGGGGAGTAGAGGAAGCATTTAAGAATTGGAGGAAAGTGGCATTTCTCATTGCTGCTACACTGTACCCTGGCTGGCTCGTCTCCTCCCTGCAATCCTTCTGTAAGGGTAGGTGACTTCATCTACAGATGAGGTTTGGGTCCCCAATCTGTACTCCCCCTCATTCATAATGATATAATTTTTAGTTCTTTGATGCCTGATACCTGATTCCTTTGACACCTTGTGGTCACACAGGCTGGTATACTTCTTTCAGGTGGGCTTTGTTGCTTCTGAGCTAGATGGCCACTTGTCTCCCTTTAAGTCTTCAAGATCCTAGGCACTAAGTCTTTTGATAGCTGGGCACTATCAGCTTTCTTCACCACATTTGCTTATGCACACATTTGTCTTCAGTGAACATATTGGGAAGATGGGCACACAATGATACAATTTTTATTCTTTGATGCCTGATAACTGATCCCTTTAACACCTGTGGTCACACAGGCTGGTGTGCTTCTTCCATGTGGACTTTGTTGCTTCTGAGCAAGATGGCTGTTTGTTTACTTTCAATCCTTTAAGACCCCAGACACTATATCTTTTGATAGCCAGGCACCATCAGCTTTCTTCACCACTTATGCTTATGCACACATTTGTCTTTAGTGATAGTGTTGACAAGGTTAGCATCATGGAATGCCAAATTAATAGAACAAAGTGCTCTTGCATTGAGGAAGTACTTGAGTGGAGGCCCAATGTCCATCTGCTGCCTGGAGAAAACAATGGGACTGATAGTTCCAGAAGAACATAGAGGAGGGGAACGTGGGGGAGAGAAGGTGGTGCTGATCAACCCAGGGACAAGGGAACAACAAATGATTCAAAATCATTGGCAAGGTGGGTGCGAGAGGTCTGATAGGGACTGATCAAGAGTAATGGAACAGAGAAAAATTACTGAAACTCAAATGGAGGCTGAGCATAATAGTGGAACAAGAGGAAAGTAAAAGGAAATAAGGAAAAAAATAGAAGGCAAAGGGTATTTATAGAGATCTAAATACAGGCAAGTACATAGATAAATATATATAATGATGGGGAAATAGATCTACATGCATATACCATAAGAGTCTTAAACTCTACTACAAAATTGATATGCTTTATGATACTAATATTTTAAAACTATAATGAATAGCAAGTAAGGTGGAAGAAAAATGAAACCAGTTTTTAAGACTGCTGTCTATGGGTAAATATATCTTAAATAAATGATTGTGGAAAAGCTCACACCCATGAGGGCCTGCAAGTTCTCCATCCCACACACACACATTCTCATGGATACCAACCTATACAATTTCTGGGTCCAGCAGAGAAGGGTACATATGCAGATGAAGGGCGTCCTTGCATATTCTCTGGAAAAAACCTTTCTGGCCGGAATTCCTCTGGATCTGGGAAGTATTTGGGGTCTCTATGCAGTGCATAGGTAATGATGATAGCTTCTGTACCTTTCAAAACTTTGTAGCCCGCTGTCATGGAACAGGTGAGAGACCATGAGCGTGAAGCAAGACAGACATTTAAGATGTATAACCTCTCTTTTATTCCATTTCTGGACTACTTACCAATTTCGCAATCTTCATTAAGAGTCCGGGCAAAGAGAGGAACAGAAGGAAAAAGGCGAAGGCTCTCCTTAATAACACATTCCAGATACTTCAGTTTCTTCAAGTCTTCTAGAGTAGCAGGCCGATCAGACTTCCCTGCATAAAGGAAGTTCGTAAGAAAATGGCAATGGAAAGAACTTCCGTGGTGGAGAGCTCTGGGGCATGAGGACATCAGTAAGAACATGTTACTAAAGATGCTGGACACTAAATATCCACATCGATAAGGTCAGTTTCATATATGCTAGTCACAATAAGACGACATTGCACTAAGTGAAAGTAGCCATAGTCAGACATCACATACAATGCTGTTTATATGAAATACCCCAAGTAGGTAAATTTATAGAGACCAAAAGTTGATGAAAAGGGAAACAAGAAGTCACTGCAGAGTGGATGGAGTTTCCTTTTGTATTAATAGGAACAGAACTAGATCTAGGTAATCTTCTAGAGCAGGGATTGGCAAACTTCTGAGATGGAAGAACCAATCTGCCCCTCACAACAATTTAAAATTTTAAAAAGGAGAAAGGAGAAGGAGCTGGTGTGCAGCGACAGAAGGACAGAGGAAGGATGATGGGAAACAGGGCCACTTTGAGCCATGGAGATCCTGGAGCTCTCACAAAGTGGCTGAGAGGCACAGAAGTGCTTTGTTTCTCAGAGCCAGCAGAAGGGAAAAACAAAGATTTGGATTTCCATCCTCCACAATTGTGAAGATTAAGTTTCTGTTCTTGTAAGACCTGCACTGTGGGGTATATTGTTATGGAAACCTTAGGACACGAAGACTGGGTGCCATTGTCGGCTTGCTTCTTCTCTCTTTAGCCTGCTTTCTTTCCTCCTCCTTCTTGACTTTATATTTCCTCCCTGTCACTGTCTCTTTATAAAGTTGCATAAAATACTACACAGATAGTCACAGACCTTTCTTCCTAATCTAAGTAGAGGGAGTCATGTAAAATATGATTTCAAAAGAGGAAAATGATTTTCAGGATAGGCTTGTAATGGCCCCCAAATAGATCAGATTCAAATCACTACAGCCCCTAATTTGGAAGGGTCCTGGGGGCCTGTGGTCAACTGTTCAACCACTAATCCAAAAGTCGATGGTCAAACTCAATAGCCAACCAGGGGGAGAAAGATTTGTTGATTGACTTCCATAAAGATGATAGCATTAGAATCCCTATGGGGAAATTCTATTGTCTTACAGGGTCCTATGAGTCAGAAGACACTTGATGGCCATGTGTTTTATTCTCTGGAAATTGTAAATGTGTCTCTATTTGGAAAAGGGATCAGTGAAGATGGGATTATGTTACGAATTTTGAGATGGATAGTATTTCATGGACTATCCAAGGTAGACCCTAAATGCCATCATAAATGTCCTTGTAGGAGAGAGAGAGAGAGAGAGAGAGAGAGAGAGAGAGAATTGACACATGGAGAAGGTGCTATGGAGAGTCAGAGAATGGATCGATGCAGCCATAAGCTAAAGCAGTGGTTCTCAACCTATGGGTTGCGACCCCTTTGGGGGTTGAATGACCCTTTCACAGGGGTCACCTAAGCTACCACTCCTCTATCCATCTCCAGGCGGGTCTGCCCACATGCAGATATGCCTACATGTGAGTACCTGGCATGATGACATCCTTGTATCCACCCCATCACATTTATCCATACAAACACAAGTGTGTGACAGAGTTGGCACCATAATGTACTTATGCGGACCAGTCACACATATGCAGAAAGTATATACTGTATAGAGGACAGCTGCTGTGTAGAAAGCAGCTGCTGTGTTGAAAGCAGCAGCACTGGAGATAAAATGACAATTCATTAATTATAACTACATACTGTTTGTGATTAATCGCTATGCTTTAATTATATTCAATTTGCAACAATGAAAATACATCAAAATTACAGTTATGAAGTAGCAATGAAAATAATTTTACGATTGGGGGGTCACCATAATACTAGGAGCTTTATGAAAGGTTCATGGCATTAGGAAGGTTGAGAACCACTGAACTAAAGTATGCTGGCAGCCAATAGAAGCTAGAAAAAGAAAGCATTTATTCTTCCCTAAAGCCTTGAGTGGGGGTTGGGTGGTTGTATGATTATTCTGACACCTTGAGCTAAGCTCGGTAAAACTGATTTCAGACTTCTAGCCACAGAAATTGAGAGAGAATAAATTTCTTTCCATTCAAGCCAGTTGACTAGTATAAATTGTGTCTAACAGCCACAGAAATGAATATAGCTTCATCTCATTCTCCTCCTCTTTTCTTGCTTGAATATGAACAGTACAGGGCTCATTGATGATTACTGTACTTGAACCAATAATCAACCATATTGATGAAATCAGTATGGTAAAGATGATAAGGATAAGAAAGAAAAAGCAAAAAAAAAAAAAAAAAGCCTGGACCCCAAGCAAAGACCTATAGGCATCAACCCAGGACTCTTTATATCCAAATTATTTATATGACAAAAATGTTTCCAATCGCTTTGACCCATTTTGACTTTTAATTTGTGATAAGATTCAGACCTATAGGAAAAAGCTTTTCTTAACCACTTGGGGTGAAGTGAAATTACTTGATATGGCTCTTCTCTCCATGGTTGTTGTAATTCTGGGCATGAAATAATTGGGCAGCAGCAGGCAAATAAGGCTTCTCACTGCCATCAAGTCAATTCTGTCCCACCGTGGGTTTCTGAGGCAGTAAGTGCTTATGGGAAGGGAAAGCCCCGTCTTTCTCCTGAAGAGCTGCTGACCAGGTTTTCAACTGCTATCCAGTGGATCACAGACCAATGCATAACTATGAGACTACCGGGTTTAGAAGACCTAGGAGGAGATTGGGGAGTCTTTGCCATTTCACTGTGTAGGAAGTAAGTCATCTCAGAGGCAAAAGTAGAAAATATCACAACCAGGAAGAAAGAGCAGCCAGGAGTGAAGAAGTGCTGGTGTAACAGGCTGCCTGGTCCATGGAATGAGTGAACCTGAATACCTTTGGGCAGGAGGCTGCCTTGTGGACAGGGGTGCCCTTTGGGAATTTATCACAGGGGCAGTTAGATCCTGTCCTATAAGTTTCCCATGTGTCAAAACTGATTTGATGACAGCAAGTTTGGTTGTTATGCAAAAGATTTCTGTTAACACTTGCCCAAGAAAGACATAGGCTAAGACACTGTATGGCTGAAAAGTCAAGGGTGGAGGGAAGATATGCCTGTCAGCATGGTGGAGAAGAAGCATTGCTGCAAACGAATGAACTGTATTCTTAACATTTCTGATCCTGAATAGTTTTCTCACTGACTAACTGGGAAATTATTAACTTCTCTGACCAGGTGTATAATTGTGAGCATGGTCTGTGAATTCTGTGTGGCTGCTACAATGGCTTATGGAACCTCTCAGAGAAGTAGAGGACCAGTAGCGGGGCAATGAGTGTCAAAAAATGGTGAGAGGAGTCAGATGGTGGAGAAATGCCAGATTGCTGCTCCTTTGTGGGGATCATCTCTGGACCAGTGTGAAATTGGATTCTCTTTCTCCCTTAGGAAACCAGAAAAAAGTCAGATGTAGTCCCCACACCATTCTCTTACCCCTTTAACTTGCTTCAACTGTTCGTCTGTGTTCCCCAAAAGGACCTTCTCATGGCATCCAGACACACACTCTATGATGAAGTGCCTTATGTGCATGACTTTGTTTTACTGGAAAGCACAGTGATCCTTGAGTACAAGAACTTTTACTGTGCACACCCAGAATCTAGCCCATCACCGTCACATGTCAAGGGATAGGTGAATGTCTTGATCTAAATATTTACCTTGGAAAAATACATTAGAAGATATATGAAAAAGAGACCAGAACTGTATTCTATATTTAGGACGAACCTACTGCCTGACTACCCTGAATGATAAAGCTTGACATAAGCTTTAGTACCCATAGTGTAACCAACGAAGGGCCCGAACGTACCGAACACTTCATCCAGTTCATTGTCCACATTTTTCTGGGCTTCTGGATATGACCCCAATAGATAGAGGGACCAGTTTATTGCAGCAGCTGTTGTATCATGGCCCTAAAAAGTACAAGGAGGGGGGAAACAGCTCAAAAATCAGAAGGTGAAGAATGATTATCATAAATTTATTTTGAATTGTCTCTGGATTCGAGATCTGCAGTGTGACTACACAGCATAGTAAAGTAACCATGCAGCACCCCACCTCAATGACAAAGTAAGCAAGCAAGCGATGTTTTTAAGAGGAGAGGGCCAGCGCTTAGAGACAGCAGGGCACCATGTTTCTGAGAAATGTCTGTGCCCTGCTCACGGGGGTCAGAGTGGAGAGGCCAACTTTCTGATGGGTCCAGGTGAGTGGGAGCCCATTAAGGGAAACAAGTTTGACTATCATGACCCAACTTGCCAGAATGGGCTCCTCTATTTTCCTTGATTTGCCATGGAGGCGTTGTCAGTTGATGCCCAGTTCCAGGGAATAAACATCTCATTCTGAGAAATGTTCTCCTAGATTATAGTATCACTCAATATTTGCTAAGTTTATGAAAAGTGTGGAGCATATTGTAGAAGCCATCCCAATTAAGCAACACAAAGACTCCTTGCTGTTATCATTATCATTTCCCATTTTTCGAGCCTCCCCTGTTCTCTGCCCTACACCAAGCCAAAGAAAAAAGAGAGGTTATCAGGGCCAGAACACTTCATAGGAGGCAGAGGCAAAAACGAAACCCTAGAGTCCTGCATACCAAATGTTCTTCCTTCCTCCACCTGTGGAGGGATCCAGGCAAGAAGATTCTGCTTCTAAAATCAATGTCAACATCAGCAGCAATTTCACTTGACTCTCATTCTATGTTTCAGGCACTGGCCTCTTCGCACCTAGCCTCATCTCACTAGGACATTTGTACATTCCCAAATGGTGATTTCTTCAGAAGCCGTGCTCTCCAGGAGCAAGACTGGGTCTCCTACTCCCACCACCAGGGGGCAGTGATGCCCCTCCCCCCAAAAAAGAATGGGAGGCAATGTGTTTATTCATACCATGTAAATGAACTTCCCATTGTCTGGAGAAAATAAAAGCTTGGGTTAAAATAAACTCGGTGCGCAGCACAGCGCGGCTCAGAGGAGTGATGGCTGTTGCCCTCCCGATCCAAAAAAAGAAAAAAACTGGAGAACTGGTGTATGCATATGCATGCATGTACATAGAAGTATACACGTGTAGAGATGTATATATGTAAAGCTGTGCATCTGTGTATCCGGGTGCACATAAGAAAATACATGAGGGGCTTGAAAAGGTTCATGGAAAAATGAAAAGATGATGTGAATTTTCACAAGCTTTTCAACCCCCTTTTATATGTTAGCAGAGGACTGGTGGTGCAGCGATTAAGTACTCAGATTGGTGGCTGAGCTCAGCAGTGGCTGTGGAAGAAGTGTGAGACAGTGTGCTTCCCTCAAGATTAACCTCTTACAAGCCTGTAAGTCTTCCAAGTCTGACCTCTTTGAGGGCAGTTCTATCTCTGTCTCATAGGGCAATTAAGAGTCAGAAGCAATGTAACCACAACTAGTTAGGGTTTGAATTCTGGATAAGTTCTTATGAAATGCATACATGTGTATGTATGTGTGTACATGTGTCATATAATATGTGCATGTGTTGATGCATGTATATGTGTCTATATGCACATATGCTGAACAAAGAGAAGATTGGGCCTCTCTACTTCAATATCATATAATAGTAGGATTAGCACATATTAAAAGGACTTCTTTAGCTTTAGGAACCCTGGCAGTAGAGTGTTTATGAGTTGGGTAAGTAACTACAAAGGTAGCTGTTCAAAACCAATGAGCCGCTCACTGGGAGAAAGGACTTTCTACTCCCCTAAAGAGATATTGTCTCAGTCACAGGACAGTTCTTTCCTGTCCTATAAGGTCGGTAGAAGTTGGCATCGACTTGTTGCCAGTAAGTTTGGTTGTGAAAGTTTTCTTTATTATTAATTGTCAATCTATAGATAAGAGATCCACTCTTTGTGATATTTAATAGACCACTTAGAAGATTTTTGTAAAAAGTATTTTTATGTATTCATTTTTCTTAAGACCAAAATCCCTTTGCAATAACAAAGTGATTCAATTCTTTATGGTAATGTTTTCACTATCCTCCCAGTCAAAACAACTCACAGTAGCAGTTGGAATGTCCAAAAGGAGGCAGTTAAAAAGAGGTTAGAGGGTTTGGGGGTTAAAAGGAAGTAAACATGCACACAGGAAAGAGGCAATAACTTCCAGCTACTCTTTTGGATTCGCAACATCTGACTTCATTTCAGATTCTCAGGGGAAAACAAGTTTATTGCTTGGTCGTCCGATAGTCACAATGATTTTCTAAAGGACCTTCATCTACTACTTAGTTCAGTTCTTAAATTTTACTATAGTTCCATTCACTCTTTTTAAAAAAGAGAGAGGCAATTAACAGTCCCACATATATGATCAACTTATTTTTAACAAAGGTGTAAATGGAATAAAGTAGAAGAAAGCTAGTCTTCCCAATAAATGGTGTTGAAGCAATTGGATAGTCATGCAAAAAATGAACTTTAATCTATAACTCACACCACATATAAACAATTAATTCAACAGAGATGATAGACCTAAATGTAAAACTTGTAGTTATAAAACTTAAAGAAGTTGGGTTTTTTGGTTTATTTGTGTGCCGAATCATTTATAAATATCATAACAACTGAAGCTTTAGTAATCCTGTGTGTACCTGAAACCATAAGGGATTACTATAATAATTCATAATATTACACCTAATAAAATACCGATATATTTAGTATATAATTTGTTGTCAATTTTTTCTTTACTGACCCAATGATGACCTTGTGTGCTATGATTTTTCTACCCAGAATCAAATGAATGCTTATGCTTTAAATTTACTCTTGATGTCTCTTTACCTCCTACAATCTAGAATAATTCCTTCCCAACCTTTACACAATTTTACGACACTGACATTTTTCAAGAATCCATGCCAGTAGATTTCAAGTACCTTCATGGGTATAGTTCCATTCTCCTTTCCCCCCCCCCCTGTGCAGCCTACACGTCTACCACTGCAGGCACTCAGAGTGTTGTTAATGTGGAACAGTAGTTCTTTCTGTTGCCTTTTACACTTGTATTCTTCCCAGGACGTTCCTCTGCCTTCATCATTTTATGCTTGCTAACTTCCTTCTGTTGTTTTTCCAACAACAATGTTTACTGCAGCTTTGTATGATTGAAACTTACATGCCAAATACTCAAGAATGGTTAAATGCTCTCTAGTACATTCATATGACAGAATGTGGCAAAAACAAAAATAACACTTATGAGCATATTTGATAATTGTGGTAATTGGATATTGATAAAAGTGGTCAAAATGAGGGCTGAGCCCTGATGGTGTAAGTGGTTGAGTGCAGAACTGCAGTCCGCAGGCTTGGTGGTTCAAATCCAGCAGCGGCTGGGTAGTGCCCACGACCACCAGAGACAGTGATGTCCACAAAAAAAAAAAAAAGTGGTCAAAATGTATAAGATTAAATAGACATTTGTTTTTAAAAACCATCTTATTGGGGGCTTGTGATACAGCTCATCACAATCCACACGTGCATCCATTGAGTCAACCTCTTTTGTACATTTGTTTCCTTCATCGCTCTCAAAGCACTTGATTTCTACTTGAACCCCTGCTAGCCACTCCTCATTTTCCTCTCCCTCCCCTCCCCCTTCTCCATGAATTCTTGATTCTTACACCTCCAATATCTCCCTTCACCCACTTGTCTGCTGTCTGTCCCCCAGGGAGGAAGTTATATGTAGATCTCTGCAATCTGTTCTCCCTTTCTACCCACCTTTCCCCCACCCTCCCAATATGGACCTTCTCACCATTGGCCCTGAGGGGTTCTTCTGTTTTGGATTTCCTGTGTTTCCAGTACCTCTCTGTACCAGTGGATTGTAGGATAGAATTGGAATCGTGATAGTGGGGGTTAGGGAAGGAAGCATTTAAGAACTAGTCAGGGTGGAGTGTAGCTAACCTCCTTCTTATTAAATATTGTCTTTTCCTTCACCCAGGTTAATCTGATGTGTCTAATCCAATCGTTAATGATCTGCCTGACATACCTGACACCCTGAGAGCCATCAAAGACTGCTTCTTTGTATGTATAAAAACATTTTCTTCACTTTTTATAAAAAGTTTCATACAGTATATGGTCCTTTGGACAATGTAACTGAGAGGAATTACTCAGACCCAAATGAAGGCTGAGCATGATAATGGGACAAGAGGAAAGTAAAAGGAAATAGAGGAAAGAATTAGAAGGCAGAGGGCCAGTATAGAGGTCCAAATAAAGGCATGTACATATGTAAATATATCTTATATGAGGATGGGGAAATAGATCTTTGTGCATATATTTATAGGTTTAGTATTCATGTTGCAGATGGACCATTGGACCTCCGCTAGAGTACTCCCTCAGTACAAGGACACTTTGTTCTATTAAATTGACATTCCATGATGCTCACCTGCCCAATTCTATCACTGAAGACAAATGTGTGCTTAAGCAAATGAGGTGAAGAAAGCTGATGCTGTCCGGCTATCAAAAATTATAGGGCCTGGGGTTTTAAAGACTTGAAGGTAAAGAAGCAGCCATCTAGCTCAGAAGCAAAAAACCCATATGAAAGAAACACACCAGCCTGTGTGATCACGAGGTGTGAAAGGGATCAGGCATCAAAGAACAAAAAAGCATATCATTGTGAATGGTGGGAGTTCAGATGGGGGACCCAAAGCCCATCTGTAGACAACTGGACTTCTCCCAACAGAAGAGTCGTGGGGAGGAGATGAGTCAGTCAGGGTGCAGTGTAGCAAAGATGAAACCTACAACTTCCCTCTAGTTCCTAAATGCTTCCTCCAAACTGCCCCTCCCCCTGCCCGGACTATCGTGATCCCTATTCTGCCTTACAAATCCAGCTAGATCAGACGATGTACACTGGTACAGATGGGAACTGGAAGCACAGGGAATTCAGGACAAATGATCCCTTCTGGACCAGTGGTGAGAGTGGAGATACTGGGAGGGGAGAGGAAAGGTGGGAAAGAAAGGGGAAACTGATATTGGAATGGTGGGATAGAATGGGGAAACCAATTACAAGGATTTACATATGACCTCCTCCCTGGAGGATGGACAATAGAAAAGTGGGTGAAAGGAAATGTCAACTGTGTAAAATATGACAAAATACTAATTTATAAATTATCAAGGGTTCATGAGAGAGGGGTAGCAGGGAGGGAGTGGGGGAAATGAGGAGCTGATAGCAATGGTTCAAGGAGAAAGAAAATATTTTGAGAATGATGATGACAACAAATGGCAACAAATGTGTTTACACAATGGTTGTAGGTGTGGACTGTAATAAGAGGTGTATGAGTCCCCAATAACATGATTTAAAAAATATCTGTCCTTTGGGGATTGATTCATTTTACTCAGGATAATATCCTTCAAGTTCACCTATGTCATGAGGAGTTCTGTAGTTTGTTTGCATAATAGTCCATTGTGTGCACGTACCTGTAGTTTGTTTCTCCATTATTCCATGAATGGTCATCTTGTTGATATAGCGAATAGTTCTGTGCTTAACATGGGTGTACATATGTCTATTTCTGTCACAGATCTAACAACTCTAGGATATTTCCTTCTTGGTGTTATTGGTGAGTCACATCGTAGTTCTGTGTCAGATTTAACATGGAGCACGCACTACACTGCTGGCTGCAAATCTGCAGTTTGAATCTCCTCAGGAAAAGGATCAGCCTCTCCCCTCCTTTAAAGAATTCATCTTGGGAATCCACACGGGGAGTCCTAGTGTGTCCTATAGGGTCACAACGTACTCCATAATAGTTGTTTTGTGTTCTGTTTTTTTAATTTATTTTGTTTTGTTTTGTTTTCGTGAGCATCACTGCCTCTGGTGATTGTGGGCGCTACCCAGTACTGCTCCTGAGAACCGCCGCTGGATTTGAACCGCCAAGCCTGTGGGTTGCAGTTCCACACTCAACCACTTATGCCACCGGGGCTCAGCCCTGTTCAGTTTTTTTAACGTGGCTATTAATGCTGGTGTGAGATGTGTCTCATTGTTGTCTTGATTTGCATATCTCTAATGGAAAGTGATCAAATGTATTTCTTCACGTATTTGTTGGCCACCTGCCTGTCTTCTTCAGTGAAGTTTCTATTCTTGTTCTCTGAACTTTTTGTCCTTTAGTTAGCTGTTGAAGTGTTGATGTTTTCTCTCATTTTTAGAGATTATCCTTTTTTCCTATATGTCATTACCAAATATTTCTCCCCAGGCTGACTGACATACAATAGTCTTACTGACATACAATCCACATACCATATATTTTAATAGTTCAATCACATTCATAAGAACTGGGTAGCCATCACCATAATCAACTTTAGGACATTTCTTCTTTGTACTTGTTGTTGTTAGTGTAAAGTGACCAGACGTCCCGCTTTTTAACAATTTATCAACATCCTGTGGTGTTTTAAAATTAAAATAAATAGGCTGAACCCCGGTGGTGTAGTGGTTGAGTGCAGGACTGCGGCCCATTGGCTTGGCGGTTCAAATCCAGCAGCAGCAAGCCTGGGCCTCCCATTCTCACCAGAGGGCAGTGATGCCAAAATAATAAAAAAAAATTAAAATAAATATATTACAATACTATTTTTGCATTCTACGACATGTTTTTTGCTCCATATAGACCAAAATTTTAATCAAGAACCTCCACCCCTCTGCCCCTGGTCAATGGTGTCCCATTTAAAATCTGGTCACTTTATGTTAGTGCCCATTTCCTTCCAGCCTCCCCTGCCATGCCCTTTTGAGCCTATTAATCCAGCTGTTGTCTCTACAGGATTACCTAATCTGGGTTTCACATCAGAAAAACTTACTCAAGACACTGTAAACAACAACTGTCCACTGAGCCTGAGACATAAGAGTAAAGCATTAGCACAGTGAGACTTCCCGGATAGGTGGGAGTCTAGTGTATGGAGTGGACACCTGCTGGGAAGTGAGACCCCTCTTACCCTCAGAGTTTCCCACAATCTGAAGGCCTCTCAGGCCTCCGGTGACTATGGAGCGAACTGTTCTCCCCAGTGTTTGCAGGCCATTTTCTCTTTCTTAATGGCTCCCTCTTGGTTCTTGAGAAGGGATTTACTCTCCAGGTGATCAATTGGCCATTTCAAACCTCTCTTTTCACAGTTTTGATGGAATATTTTATGTGCTACATGCCTAATTTTTAGGTGGTCCCAACCTGATCTGCTATTGTTTGTGTGTTTTCATTATGTTCAATAGTGTATTTATGCAGGTGTATTTATGCAGGCGCATAAATAGTGTATGTATGCACTCCTAAGTTCATCCTTCCTTTTTAAATGTTCTTTATATTTTGGGGGGGGGGGGCATCACTGCCCTCTGGTGGTCGTGGGAGCTACCCAGCATTGTTCCTGAGAGCCACCGCTGGATTTGAACTGCCAAGACCGTGGGCCGCAGTCCTGCACTCAACCACTTACATCATCAGGGCTCAGCCCATGTTCTATATATTTTAAGTTTTACATTTAAGTCTGGCATTTATTTTTGGAACGCATCAGGTATGAGTCCTATTTCATTTTCCTGCAAATGGATATCCAGTTTTGTCAGCCCCATTTGCTAAAAGGACTTCATTGTAACTTCTTAAGATGATGAGCTTCCTTCATGATCTTAAACTTCATTAAAACTTTATCATCAAGTTAAAAGAAGTGCTACATCTTCTATAAACAAATGGACTTTGATACCCCCAAGTGACAAAGCAGTACCTCAAACATGAAGGTGTCAACTTCTTCTCGAATCTCTTCGTGGCTTAGCTTTTTCCCCTCCTCATCAACTGCACTCAAGAGTAAGTCAAGAAAAGCCCGGCGTTTATCTGTGTCACGACCACCTCCCCTTTCTTCCTCTGGCTTCATTTGACTAGTCCGTTCAGTGATGACCTGTAGGATTTAAGCCACCATCACATCACATGTTTTTTGTTTGTTTTTAATCCAATATAGACAACTCAATTTTTCTAAGGAAAGTACATTATTTTCTTTATCTTACTTTTTAAAAAACTTTCCTGTTCTTGCTAACCTAACAACAATTGAGACTCTTGGAATTTGAGATCTTCTTTATAACATGTAAGGCATTGTACAGAAAAACTAGTTTTCTCTTTATTATTGTGGTAATAAGATACATCACAAGACATTTACCATCTCAACAATGACTATATGTCTAATTTAGTGACAATGACTATATTCTTTATGTTGTACAATCATTCCTCCTGTCTTTTTCCAAATATTTTTATCAAATTTGGTTAAACCTTAAGAAACAAATGTCATGCTAGGTAAGTTCATAATTTCCAAGCAGTAATTTTAAAGACTTTGCAATACACTAATGCAGTAGTAGTCTGCTAAATAATACCTCGAGACTTGAATGAGCTAGTGAGAAAAAGTTCAAGTAGAGGGAAGAAGGCAATCATTATTTAGCAGATCTATTCATTGCATGCTGCATTGGGGGAAGGTACGGCAAGGGTATTTAGCCATTTTCTTTTCACAAGTGCTCAACTGCACTGCCCTCATAGGCCTGTATCACCAGTTCACCTTCTCCCTTTATACTCGGCTCAGCCTTACCCTATTAGAGAGATCTACCCTGATGACGGCTATCTTAGTCGCTAGCATTTGCTATCTTCCTAACATTGTTTTATTTTTCTCCTTTTCACTCGTCGCCATCTGAAATGCACTTACTGCTTAGTGTCTTTCTATTCAAGCTCGAAATGAGTCTGTGATAGAGAATTTGTGTGATTTGGGATATATTGTCAAACTTTAGAACACTGGCATGCATTTTAAGACTTCATTAGATTTTGTTAGGTGGATCAAATAAAAAGTTCACAGATTAATATGGTTGTATATTTCAACTTTTTCCTTTTATCAGACAATTTACCAAATACGCTACTAATTTTTTTATGGAAAATGAGTGCTATGTGCTTTAGGGGTAAAAGGCTCTGTTTTCTTTTATTCTTAGTGGAAGGAATTCTCAGTGCCAGTGCTCTGCATAAGAAGCCCTAGTGAGAAAATAAAAAGCCCTAGTGTATCGTAGGGTAAGCACTGAATTTCTAAGCTAAAGGCAGGGGGATCACACCGACCAGTTGCTCCATAAGTAATAGATGAGGCTATGTGCTCCTGCAAAAGTTTACTGTCTCACAACATGATATAGGGCCATTATAATTCAGAATGGCCTGATGGCAGTGGTACTCCATATAATTATTCAGTACTGTTAAGTACATTGTATTTTTCTTCAGTCTGATTAATCATTAGTATTAAATATGAGATATTGAAGAAAAATGTAATTATTATCATAGCATATAAACCATTGACTGTCCTACCACTTAGAGACTTTATTCCACTGTGATCAACTGCAGTCAGTGTCTCACTGCTTTAACAGCTACTGACTTACTGCACACTTGATCTGTTGGTGGTAGGGTGTAATTCATTGAAAGAAAATAATTACAACATAGCTTAGACAAAAACTAACAGCAAAGTAAAAGTATGTTCAAAGAGAAACTTTGTTAGTGCATCTAATTTATAATGTGGCATTGTATCAGGCAGGGTTCTCTAGAGAAACAAAACCAGGACACTTATGATTATACATATCTAAGAAGATAGGTTTATACAGCGTGAAGGAATATAACAGCTAATTAGTGCACTCAGCAGTACAAAGGGCTCAGTTCAACTCACTTCCATGGAACACTTGATATACTGGAAGTTCTTCAACTCATGGGGGCTGCTGGGTCCAAGGTCGAGGAAGCAGACAGCAGAGTTCTCCCTCAGGCACGGCAAGCAGAGTCAACAAACAGCCGTGAGACACCAATAGTTGGTAATTCAGCGCTTAGCGAAGCAGGCTCTGATGGGATATTGAAAGCAAGCAGTGCAAGACGACAGGATCCACCAGCCTCAAGCTCAAGCAATGTGCACACCGGCAGAGTGGGGAAGCAGGTCTCAAAGGAGCCTCAAGCTCTAGGAACATGACCTATGGGTTGGCTTGGTCCACGGGTAGTGTAGCTCACAGGCTGAGAACTCGCTAAAGTGGCAGCACATTCAGATCATGAGAGAGCAAGAGAGAGGGGGACTGACTTGCAGAGCGATTTAGCTCTTTTTTTTTTTTTTGCATCACCGCCCTCTGGTGGGAGTGGGAGGCCCAGCCTCGCTCCCGGAGAGGTGCTGCTGGATTTGAACCGCCAAGCCAGTGGGCCGCAGTCCCACACTCAACCACTGCGCCCCCGGGGCTCAGCTGCGATTTAGCTCTTTGCCCTCCATCAAACTGACCTGATCCATCCCACATGTGCCTACTGGCCAGGTTGGCACAATAAACCCATTACAGCCATCTTTTCAAGTCAACCTTAATTTTTCATGAAACACCTTTGACACAGAAATGGGTATCCTATATATGCATGTACTAGTTCCTTGTGTTTTTCTATGGGCAGTGCAATGTTAATTTCCTGCAAATTTCAATGTTTTCCAACTTAAGATGCTCTCTGTCTTTGAAAACTATTCAAACCATATTTTTTAGGACATTCTTATAATGCAGCTCCCTGTCACTTCATTTTTTTGTAACACCACACTACTTTTTTATTATTATAGCTAATATTATATTTGGTATTTATATACTTATAGACAAATTCCTGTATTGCATGAACCTCTTTTAGGGTAAAAACACCATTTCTTACCCATTACTTTACTTTCAAACGTGGGTAGGTTTTTGGAACACAGTATGGATTCAGTTCATATTTGTGGAATAGATAATTTAAATGTAACCCTGTTTTTTCCATTGTTATTCAAGTAAACATTTAGTTTAGGGGACATAAGTTCTATAGTCCTAAACGGAGTATGTTAATAAAATACAAAAATCCCAGGCTTACGTTGTTGGTAAAACCATGTAGAATCTTGAGGTTCCTTCTGTGTTCCCGTCCTTCTTTAAACATTAGGTACCAAAGGTCAGGCCAGAACCAGGGCATCTTCATTCTTCGAAGTGTGATGTCACTCATCCTACAAATAGGGTAAAAATACAGTAGTTATGATAAAAATGATTGTCTTTGTTTTTTAGCTTCTACTCTTTGGTGTTTGACTTCAGTACTAGAATGATGATGATATGCATTTTACAGGCTGCCTTGAACTCCATGCTTTATGTTTAGCAATGATGCCCGTGCTATTAATAATCCAACAAAGCGTAAAAAGCAAACGAATGAACGAACCGAAAAACACTCCTTTTGAATAATGGAGAATAGTCCTTTGTAAAGCAACCTTATTAGGTGGCCATCTGAACTCTGTTTCCATTTCTTCAACAACCCCCTTCCAGCCCTTCCAGGGCTCTTGTATCACAGGTTGAGTTGAAATTCACCTTTTTGTCGTGGTGGTAAAGATACAGATAACAAGGCAATTCGACATTTTTCATGTGTACAGTTCATTAAGACCAGTGGTATCAATCTTATTGTGTAATCATAACCAGTATCCGTCATCAACTTTTTCATCCTCTAACAAAAGCTTCCTGCTACTTTACCATTGACCCACACTTTTCCCCATCCCCTCTTAACCCTGCTAACCACTATTACAGCTCTGATTTCAATACATACATTTGCCTATTCTAGCTAGCTATGTCATACTATTATGAGATGACACAAATTTAATCTTTTTGTGATTTACTTATATAGTTATTTTTGTGTGTGTGTTTTCTTTGTGGGCATCACTGCTTCTGGTGGTTGTGAACGCTACCCAGTGCTACTCCTCAGAGCGGCCGCTGGATTTGAACCACCAAGCCCACAGGCTATAGTCCTGCACTCAACCACTTACGCCACCGGGGCTCAGCCCTATATAGTTATTTTTTAATTTTTTTTTTTTTGGCATCATTACTCTCCGGTGGTGGGAGTAGGAGGCCCAGCCCCTCTGCTGGAATTGAACCTCCATCTCAGTGGGCCGCAGTTCCGCGCACAACCACTACGCCACCGAGGCTCAGCCCCCTATATAGTTATTTTTAATGTCCAATTATTTGTTTTTGGTCCTGCTCTTTGAATGACAAGAATTCACTGGCTGGTCTCTTATACAGGAATATACACATTTCACACACTCATCCTTGGGAGTTGATTATACAGTGTTGAAATAGTGTGGCTGCTCACCAGAAAGCCAGTGGTTCAAATTTCACAGCTCTTCCATGGGAGGAAGTATGACACTTAGTTTCTGCAAGTATTTGCAGTTTAGGAATCCTACGGAGTGGGTGGGTGGCTATGAATTCAAAAAGTCATTCCAAGATGCTTAACAACAGCCTGGCTTTCCTTAGCTTCTTCCTCATCGTTCCCAGTGATGGAGCAGAAGAAAACAACTGCATTATCTTCTCTGTCAGCACCAGCATAGTGGTCAATTCTTTAGCTAGGTCTTCCCAGACCACACAATCTGTAGGATTCGTTCCTGAATTCCTCTCTAATATCATCTTGATCAGTTCTTTCTAGGCAATTATTGCCACTTTTAAGTTCATATTTATTTGTCCATTGCCTGTTTCTCATGTGACTCTGTCTGCTTTTTGTGCCATTTATATAACTAGTTGAAGCAGTTCTGATAATGCAAGGCCTAAAGGCCCAACTGCTAATGGAATGGTTGGTGGTTCAAACTCCCAGCATCTCTGGGACAGAAGAAACCTGGTGAATGGCTCCCACAAAGATTTACAGCCTAGAATACAAAAGGACGGTACTACCTTGTCTTGTAAGATTGCTGTGAGTTGAACTGACCCAAATACCCACAAACCCAACCTTTCAGTAGTGTACTACCTGGATGGCAGACATAGCTAGGAACTCAACGACTGGCCGAAAGGTTAGTGATTTGGACCAAGCAAGAGGTATTTTGGAAAGTCAGGTCTAGTCATCTGCTCCCAGAAGATCACAGCCTTATCAACCCTCTGGAGCAGCGCGATTTTGTGCATACAGGTCTGCATGAGTCCACATCGACTTGATGGCAACCAGCAACAACAGTGAGTAAATACCTTGTGCAGTTATTGGCATATTACAGATGCTCAGGAAGTACATATGCTAATAACGTCAAATGTGCAAAGGTCTCAAAGCTGAGATGCATGGCGCTGCATCACGGACAACAGCCAATTGTTAAGGTAAAATGATGGCTTAAATTCCAAAGGCAATATGGCCCCCTATCGGACTGCTAATCACAGGGTAAAAAGTTGGCAACCCCCCACTGTTCTTCAGGAGAGCGGAGGCGTCCTCCTCCTACAGAGAGTTACGGTGCTGGACATTCACAAGAGCAGCTCTACCTTGTCCTGTGGGGTGTTATGAGTCAGAACCAGCTTGAGAACAATGAATTTTCTTTGTTTATTTTAATTTAATTATGGGAAAGTAGGATAATGAACAAATGAGACACATTTCTGAAAAGGAAGCACATACACAATGATATAATCAGAACTAACACTTTGGTATTATATCTTCCAATCTTTATGCATACTTTTTTATGCTTAGTGTTCTATAAGTCACTTATATCTTCATTTCACACAGCATTATAATACAATTACTTCTCAAAGTATCACTAAATAATCATCTGATAATGCATTACACTCTGGATGTTCTGTAGTCTACATAGCCATTGTTCTACTGTTAAAATGCATGACTAAGTGACAAAGCTAATTTTTAGTAGGATGCTTCATTTGAAGAAATAAAACAAAAGACAACCCAGACAAAAGATTACCAGCAGTAACTTTTTAAAGTCCATATCACTACCAACTTAAAAAATAACTGGAAGGACTTCACTTACCTATAAATGGCACGGACATAGTCAGAATCATTATTATTTTGAGCACCGATTTTCTTGCCCATAGCTGTTTCTATAAAATATGGGTGGGAGACATACACTTGATACATGCACATACTTGACATTTCTTTTGCAGTAACGAAAAGACAAAGTGATATATATATATATATATATATATATATATATAAATAACTGTTCTTCCCCCTTTTATATCTTATACCTTCCCTAGTTCTTCTTACTTCCCATTTCTATTCCATCTTCCCTTTGCTTTCCCTGGCACTGTGGGTCCGCCCCTACCCCTAGCAATGGCTGCTCCTTCTCAGTCTTCCACATTAACAACGGGATCACTCTGAAGAATGTAGGCTCTATTTGTTTGCCTTCCAAATGTGATGTTGCCATTTGGTCGGTTTTATCTTTACACCAGCACATGAGAAACAAAGTAATGAGACTTACCACAGATTATATCCAAAGCACAAAGAGTGATATAAAAAAAGCAGTTAAATGCTTCCTGGTTAACATGTTTTTCCAGCTTATTAACCAATACATTTGCTTGCTCATTCATAACATCTAGGAAATCTTCCAGAATTGTAAAATGGAAAGTGGGAGTTAACATTTTTCTCCTGGCACGCCATTTGTTTCCAGTACTAGAAATCCAAGACATGGGTATAAGTTTATAGAAAAAAGCAGCAAGAGCATCAGCCACATCCATGATAAACAAAGTATAAATATCGCCACATTAACAAAAGTCTTCTAAAGCAGCTTGATCTGCAAAGTAGCCAATACTTTGCCTAGAATGACAAAAGGACTGTTCATACAAAATGACAGACAATGAATCTTTTGGGCTTTGTCTTACAATACTAATATTTAACTTTTTTTTGGGGGGGGGGTTGGACATCACTGCCCTCTGGTGTTGGGAGTAGGAGACCTAGCCTTTGCTCTGGTGAAGCTGGAATTGAACCTCCATCCCAGTGGGCCGCAGTCCCGCGCACAACCACTATGCCACTAGGGCTCAGCCCTACAAAACTAATATTTAAAATAGCATTCATAACAACTAAAAATTTTATGTACCGAGGGTCTTCAAAAAATCCGTGAAAAATGTTTATCATAAAATAAAAAAAATTTTTGAAATATTTTTTCACCAAAATAAGCTCATACTAATGTGTTGTGACATGTCTGAAGTGGATCACATTTACGGCACTAAGAAGGATGAGAAAGTTTTTAAATGCCCCTGGCAGAACAACACAAATTCTGCTAGAATGGGAGCAAGAACAAGCATCAAATTTATGGCAATGATATCGTGTGAAAAAATGGTAAAATTAATGCTTTGCAAAAGGTTTATGGGGACAGTGCCCAAATTATCAATTTACAAAGGGATAACTCATTTTACGACGGGATGAAACATGCTAAAGGAGAAGCCCACAGCAGCAGAGCATCCTTGTCAATTTGGGAGGGAAATTAAAAACTTGTCTGCGTTATAATTGAGGAGGACCAATGGCTAGCAGTATCAATAATAGTCAACACCATAAACATCCCAAACAGTTCTCTTTAAATAATTCTGATTGAGAAATAAAGTTGGGTAAACTTTCTCCTCTTTGGATGGATGCCCAAACTGTTGCAGTCTTATTAACTGTAGGCGAAACAGAACTTTCCATGGAAATTTTAAACAAATGAGGTCAAGATCCTAAAACCTTCTTCAAAAAAAATATAACAGGATATGAATCATAGCTTTACTCTCAGGATGCTGCATTCACAGCATCAAAGCCATGATTGCCAAGTGATGGAAATGGTTCAGCCACAGCAAAAGCAGACTGGTCAGGAGCAAAGGTCATGACAAAAACTGGGGGGATGCTCAAGGTGTTTGGCTATATTTTCAGGAGGGCCAAAAAAAATGGTAACATCTGTTTCTTGTGAGAGTGTTTGAGAAAGAAGGCCAGGCTTTAGCAGAAAAAAAAAAAAAAACCACTTGTGAAAGCATCAACAAATACTTCTGTACCACAACAAGTTCCTGTACATTCTTCTCATCACAGTGTGGCAATTACATAATCTCTTGTCAATTGTAAAGGGGAGGAGTCTAGCCTGTCAATCAGGTTGCGGTTTGATGACCTCATTTGGTGGTGGGAAGGAGAAAAAGAGCTCACTGGAGGCCAGACGCATTCTCTTTCAGCGTGGTCTTTCTGCTGACAAGCCACATGGAGCTCTGCTGACTGCAGCCAGAGCCCGGGAGCTGGAGGAGCGACGTGGATATCCGTGCTAGCACTGTGATGCTTCCACTGCCACTGGGTCCACAAGACCTTCCACCCACTGGCATGTGATCTTCCTGCATGACTGTGTGAGTCTAAGGAGAAATTTATGGACTAGGGCTATGGGCTAATATTGGTCTTGTGGACTTGATCTAGACCGGGCTGTGATGTTTTCTTAAAGTACAGTTGCTCTTTGACATAACGTTCTCTCTTACACATACTTCTGATTTTGTTTTTTTTAGCCAAACTGGATCTACACAAAAGGGAATCTTGTGAGGTTTTGATGGAAAATCATCCTACAGTCCTGATGCCTTCTGACTCTTTGTTTCCTAATCTAGAAAATTCTTTAAAGGCAACCCATGGTTTTTCAGGTAATAATGGAACAAAGACTGCACTAAGGTGGTTAAGATATCAGGAACCTCAGATACTTAGAGACCAACTGGTCTCAACACTTAGCAAAGGATCTTGACTTTGATAGAGCTACTGTTGGGAAACAAGATTGATCTTTTTATTTAATTCAATACTAACCTTGTGAAGTCCCCTCATGAATAAGTTTCTAACCCTGTGAATGATGCCTCATATGCCCCAGGATACTACTTCTGTCTCATACTGTGGTGGAGCTTTCCAAATTTCCTACAAATGCCTGGTCGTTTCTCTCAGCAGACCTTCTCTGAGAGGATGGTGTCCTATTTTGAGATGCCAATTCAAGGATTGAGTTCACTGTGCTCAATGTATTTCTCTGTTTCTGACTGCCAAAACTTTGGCTTTTCAAGATTGCTCTGCTTCAAGCTTCACTCACACATCAGAATATCAGAACAAAGAATCATTTTCTGATGAGGGCAACAGATGTGCTTGACACATGGGTGGATGGATGGATGGATGGATGGATGGATGGAGATAAGAGCTGTATGAACCCCCAATAAAATGATTTTTTTAAAATCTGGTTGCTGCGGATTACCACATACATACCCTAGACTTCTTGTTAAAAATCCCTGTCAACGTTACCCTGTTACCCAGACCACTCCTTCCAACTTCAGTCTCATTTCTAGTTAACATAGTCTTGCCAAGAGAAAATGACCTTGTGTCAACTCTACCTGAAAACACATGAAAATAACTACTTCCAAGAGACAGTTAAATTCAAACGTATGCTGGCATACCTTGTCAGAAGTCCTTGGCCAAGCCATGGCTCTAGAAACTTGTACATATAAGATTTGTCAATTTGCTTTGAGCTAGTTAAAATTACCTTGGCAACAGAAAAAGAAAACAAAACAAAACATTAACCTGACAGATATGAAGAAATGAAAAGAAGAAAACAACAACAAATCTTAGTTATAAGAACACCCGGCTAAAATATAACTATTTTTAAGATGCAAGTTTCATAATGGATTTGAAGATATTATTTTCACTGAAATTAAGTTTTATTCCTGCACTTAAAAGAAAAAATGCAATTGATATCTGGGAACTGTCTTTCAGCCTTGGGAACAAAAGGAAGATGTTTGAACATAAAATTCCCGAGATGATTTTCAAGGTACTTCTTTAAACTCAGAACCAACCTGAAAACAGTCTATTAGTGTTGGAGGTGATCGTGAGGCTGATCACATCTGAGTGGGTAGAAAGTAGGAGCTTATTTTCAGGAATGTTGATGTTGGAAAGATTCCAGTTCGTACCAATCAAAAGCTCCAGACAAAGGCCTGAGCTGAAAATCAGCATTTGAATGAGACCCACAGGAACAGTTCCACCCTGTCCCACTGGGTGGGTACTAGCAGTGAGGATTTCTTTCTTTTTTTGAGAACATGCAAGTTCTATTAGGGGCTATGAGTGTAGACCACTGGAAGGAGGAGGGAGTTAAGCATCTAGGATATAGGATAAATCGCTAACTGGCATCTTGCTAATTGAGTTCCTTATGCTGGGCAATTCTCTACGCACACGGGTCAAGCTAATTCACCCCAGGAGAGCCGGAGCTATGATAGTCTGCCTGATCCTCTCACTTTCTTCTTGGGGTTCAGATTCTGGTGTAGGAGAAACGCCAACATTTTTAACATTAAAAAATAAAGGCAGGTCCTGAACTACTCCTTAGGAAATTCAGCTTTTTTCCCATAAAGAGAAATTCTGTTGATCTCATTTTCACCCTCTGTTCCAACTCTTTTGCTTAGCATACCAGTGTGCAATCACACAGAAAAGAAGAATGTCTTCCTTTCGTGGTATATCGGTGATGAGAGGAAGCTCTTTTACAGAACATTGCAAAATGTACTTTGAAATTCAAGCCGGTGGTTAAAATATGCTGTGAGCTTTAAAAAGTGAAGCATACTTGATGGTGTAGTGGTTACAAGTTGGGCTGCTAACTACAAGGCCAGCAGTTCCAAACCACGAGCCACTGTTGGAGAAAGACAGGGTTACAGTTTTGGAAATTCACAGAGGTAGTTTGACCCTTTCCTATTGAGTCCCTACGAGTTGGCATCAATTGAATGCAGTGAGTTTGTTTGATTATAGTAGTATTCTCCTTTAGGCAAAATTAATTTGTTCTCATTATAATGGCTATAATATGGGAACCTGGATAACTTAAGGGAAACACCCATGTCTCCCTAACTTCTTGTTTTGTTTGTAGTCACTGAGATGGATCCAATGCAAAGAAACCCCATGTCCAATAGAATGGGACACTGCTGGGTCCTGTCCTATTGTCACTATCTATCCTCGTGTGAGCCTACTGCTGTAACCACTGTGCCAAGTCATGTCAAATAGATCTTTTATTTCTGGAGTCTTAGACCGTGTTTGGCACAAAGCCTGTATTTACCTTTCAGAATAACCTGTGTGTGGTTTAATAAAGCTATATCCTCCTGCAGACGTTCCAAAGAAAACAAGTAGACTAAGACTTGATAATAGAAATGTATATATATGTGGGAGTATTATCCTCTGCAGAGTGCATCTCTAAGGGCCTTTATGACACCTGAAAAGCCTAAAATGTTGAAAGAATATTCAATAGAGGATTTCCATTTCTAAAAAAGACACATTTCTCATATTTCTTCTGGTGAGAGTCTTACACCATGCAAGATCGAGTGAACCACTGGTCGTAGTGACCTCTTGCTCACCTCCACATTTTCTGCATGATAAAGGGCTATCATTGGAATCGGTCCGACCCAGAGTTTCAGCAGTGGCCTGTTTCGGTATTCTTCAGAGTACTTAATGATCTGCTGAAAAAATTCTGAGAGAAAAACTTTATTTTAAAAGTCCATCAAAGTACTCATGTTGCCGTAAGTTCCTTTGTGTGACCCGAGAAGATGATGGGAAGGAAGGAAAGGGAAATAGGAAGGAAGGGCTCTCCCATCAGGTGGATCACTTTTATTCTATCCGAGGTGTCTCCGTCCTGAAAGGGAAACCAACCCCTCCCTATCCTGCGATCTAAGGAGTTCACTAAGGGAATTCAGGGAGATCACCTTCATGAATGAAAACGGCCTGGTTAACCAAGAAATAGGAACCAGCAGATGCTTTGTGAGAGGAGCATGTTATGATGTCAACGTTCTTATGATACTCAGACCCCAGGAACTCCTGGAGCAGTTTCCTTGCTCTGGATTTCTCCCTACTGCTCTTCCACAGTGAGAAAATACTGTGCTCCCACCTCAACCTAGTGTGTGCTTCTCTTCAACTCTATATCCAGGTTCTTCTCCCACCTATCTTCCAAGATGGGTTCTGATGGTGTAGTGATTACACCAGGGGCTGTGGGTCACAAAGCCTGTAGTTCGAAACCAACAGCTGCTCCTCAGGAGAAAGAAGGGGGACTTTTAGCCCCATCACAAGTCGCTGTCTTGGAAACTCACATGGGCTATTCTATCATGTCCTATAGGCTGGATAGGAGCCAGCATCAACTAGATGGCAGTGAGTATGGTTTGGGTTTGGACCGATCTTCCAGAAGGGAGCCCTGGTGGTACAGTGGGCTACAAATTGAGCTGCTAACCTCAAAGTCAGCTGTTCAAATCCACCAGTCAATTTAAGAGAGAAAAAGGAGGCTGTCTGCTCCTATAAAGACTGAAAGTCTCAGGAATGCCAGGGGATAATTTCACTCTGTCCCATATGGTCACAGTGATCAAAACTGACCCCAAGGAATGGAGTATCCTAGCTTCCAATTCTCTAAGCTTCCACAGCCTCCTCTTTCATAAGACACTGCTCTGGCATTTGTCCTGCCACTATCGACTTAATGGTTTAAGTGTCATCTTAAAGAGTTCCCCGAAAAGCCTTCTCTGACCATATTTTTTTACTCCTTATCTTTGTGCTAGTATCCAGATCTTGGTGTACATACTGTTCTCCATTTTACTAAAGCAAGAATCTTTGGAGAGGTGCTTGATTCCAGGACTGGGATAAGAGTAGTTAAGTAGACTATCTTGTTTTGTCAAAAATAAGGAAAGGCTTAAAAATAACTAAAATTAGAGTGTTAGGTTTAAAGGACAAGGAACCAAGCAGAAAGAGTTCCCAGTGGTCAAAGGCAGATAAAATGAAGCTGCACAACAATGATCCCCTTGGATTATAACACACTGAAATAAATATGTATGTATGTTTCTGTACTAGCATACATAAATACAAATATGAGTAAGTGGTTAGATAATAGATCCCCCCCTTAGAGAAGAATTGCAATGAATAATTGTAGAGAGCAAAAAAAGAAACACGAACTTATAATAAAGCAAAGACTGCAGAAATACTTGTTCCAGAAAACCTCTACCATCTGATGTTAAAACCAGTGGACACTGAGCACATGAGAAGAAGCAGGATGGTCTCCAAGAGTCTCTTCTCACTGCTGTAGGAATCAAAGTCCATACTGACTCATACTAACCAGCAGAAGAAAATGTTGCTCCGCTAGGCACCATGCTCACAAGTGTTGCTAAGTTGGAGTCCCTCATTACAGTCACATGACAGCCCATCCATTGAGGGCTTCCTCTTTTTCGCAGGCCCTTTACTTTACCAAGCATGACCCTCCCCACAGACTGGTCTCCCCTGACAACGTGTACAATGTGTAGTCTTGCCACCCTCACTTCTTAGAAGCATTCTGGTTCCTCCAAAACATATGTGTTCCTTCTGCTGGCAGTTTACGGTATTTTCAGTCTACTTCTCTGGCACCCTGGTTCAAAGGCTTCAATTCTTCTTTGGTCAGTCTTTCTTTTTTGTTGTCCAGCCTTCATGTGCAAATAAGGCAAATAAAAATACCCGGAAGACACTACTTTAACCAGATGATTGGGTCATCGCCATTCATGATATACAGCATCGTCATGGACCCCCTAATATGATATACCGTGACTGCCACAATGTGATTTTTTTTAAAGCTTGAATTGTGAATTTGATGAATTCTACAAAGCAGATCAGTTTTCCATTCAGCAATTCATACACATTTTGTTTCATGCCATTGATTGCAATTCTCATAACATCATGTATCCCGCGGACTCCTTGTGCTTCTTATTTCCATTCTTCCTTCTTTCCTAACTCTTCTGAACTTTGTCCTTGGATAAAGGTGTCCTTTTGATCACCTCAATTGTAGGTGTATCTATATGTGTGCCTACCTAGTGTTATCAATTCCCTGACAGACCTGCCATGTGTTTGCCTGAGATCTGAGCCCTAGGGATGGGTATGTTTCCAGAAATGAAGTCTAACTAAGGGCCATCTCAGGTATTCCACTAGTCTCTAGTTACCCAAGAAGCCTGGCCTTTTTATAATTTAAAAGTTTGTTCCACTTTTAGGAGACCCTAAATGCAGTAGATTATTAGCACAATAGCCAAAGGACTCCAACAATCACAAAGTGAGCATGGGCCCAGGCAATGTTTCCTCCTGGTATACAGGAAGTCCACTCAAAACTAACCAACCATAGCACAACAGAACATGCCAAGGTTATGACAGAGGAGGGAAGACTACAGAACTACTACTGATAGAAGAAGACTGAGTGAATGAACACAATGAACAAATGTAATGTAATCAGAACCAGGGCATTAGTGGGGAAGTCTTGTGAATTCAAATAAAGATGGTAGTTCACAACAGTGTGCTAATATTGATTTATTATTCATATATATAATGTTCATAGTAGAGAACAGTAGGTGAAAGGCACAAACATTAGGTGAAATGTCTCTTTAAGACATTTGTAATGATTTTGTAAGTCTTAAATGATGTCAAAGTACTTGAGCAACAAGAGTGTTGTGCTCTGGGAGTGTGAGGGTAAGAAAATGTGGTCAGATTTCAAAACATTAAGTTTCAGAGGATACACACATCAACACACAAAGAAATAAATCATTAGCTGTTTTCTCTCTCTCTGCTTAGGTCACAGTATAAGGAGGCAAAGTTGGGGCTTTGGAAATGTAACAAAATGTGGCAATGAACAAAGTAATTACTGGGCCAATTAATACTGAAAGCAATGTACAGATTCCATAGAGTGTGGTTCAATGTTACCATGTGTATTCGAGCATAAGTCGAGGAACTCAATTTTGCCACAAAAAACTGGGGGGCTTTTTCAGCATTAAAATATGTGATTAAAACTCTGATACTCAAGTATAAATGGTAATTTCATCAGTTTCTGTTCCTCTTCTGGAAATGAATGATTAGGATAGAAGCACCTTAGGTCACACATGCATTCCTATAACCTTGGCATTTCTCAAAAGGATCTGATTCTTATCCCCAAGAAACTTAACATTTCAAGCAAGAATTACCTCTGTAATTCTTCCCAATAGTAGACAACTGGCAGAGGTGGGAAAATGGAAGTGTATGTCTGAGGACTGAGTGGTTTGGGTTAAAAATAGAGGAATTTCACGAAGGAAGACCTCAGTTCAATTAGCTAGGCAGCACAAGAATCGCTAGGGGGTGAGGGAGAATACCCATCTAGCAGCCAAGGGAACCAAGCAGTAGGGCAAGCATCTAACATTTCACTGAATACAATGTCGGAAATCCATAGGACTCAGGGTTCATACTGTGGGAGATGAAATGGGAGCCCTGGAGAGTTATGGGGTATGGTGTTCTTCTATAGCCTATGGAGCATGACTGAACATTTCTGGAGAAGAATAGTATTCCTTGCGCGGTATGTTGGTTCAATCACAGGAATGTGTCTAAGGAAATGCGTAAGAGGGCGTGGCAGTCATGTGCTTATGTTACTTTTATGATTGAAATGTGGGGGTGGAGTCTGGCCTGTTAATCTGGAGATAATCATTGAGTAGCCAATGAGACCTCTATGTGGGATTGGCTTTCTCCTGAGACCTCTGGGAAATCTCGCGATATTTCCCTCGTGAAGATGAGAAGCTATCTTCCCCAGTTGGGAAGTTAGTCTGGGAGTTAGTCTGAGAGACGATGAATCACCAAAAAAAGACAAGCTGGCAGCGTCCAAGAAGCTGGAGGAGCCAGCGGAGAGACCACACAGCCTTGCCCTGATGGAGCCAGACCTCTGAAACTGGAGCGGCATGCTGTTGATGTACCCTGAGCCCTGGAAGCAAGGAGACATGGGGAGACCCCTGCCAGCACCGGGATACTGCACCCACTGACTTGTGACTTCGTGAGTCGGAAGGAGACTTTATAGACAGATTTCGGGCATATGGGTTAATATCGGACTTATGACTTTGAATTGGACTGGGCTGGAATGCCTTCTCAGTGTCACATTCCTTTTGTATATAAACCTTTTCCTTATATCAATATGGGTGTCTATGAGATTTGTTCCTCTAGTCTACCCAAACTAACACAGAGGAGGTTTCAAAAAATTGTGAAAAATGGAATTAAAATGTAATGGAATTTACCCACCAACATTCTTGAAGCCTCTCGTGTCATCTGGGAAGGCTGGGACCACAACAGGTTTGTGTAGTTGAGAAAGAGGCCAGGATTCAAGGCAGGCAGTTTAGGAAGAGTCCCTTCTCCTTCAGAACAACCAAACCAAACTCACTGCCATCAAGTCAATCCTGATGCACAGTGACACATGTGGGGTGAGAAGGCTGTAGTTGTTTACAGGAATAGAAAGCCCAGTCTTTCTCCTGTGAAGCTGCTGGGGGTTTTGAACTACTAAACATGTCGTTCACAGCTCAGTGCATAATCACTGCACCGCCAAGGCTCTTTAATGAAAACAAACAAGCAAACAAATACCACCAAGTTTCCTGTGTTTGAGTCCACTATTGCTGCCACTATGTCAATTTGTCTGGTCGAAGTCTCACGACTCTGCTGAAAAATCTAAGGAGGCTTCTCTCTGGGCCACCTAGAATTTTCCACGTCTAATTCCAATCACATCGTGAAGCCACTCAAATGGTCCTGGCCATTTTGACACAGTAATTTGGGCCCAGGCACAAATAAACACACTATAAAAAGCAAAGTAGCAATCATATAGCAAATGGCAGAAATGTTACCTGGATTGAAGGGAGAAATTGGAAATAATCTCTTTCAAGGAACCTGCTTGGCCCTGAAAGCAGTATTTGAAAGTGGCCTTAGGTTAGTTGTCCCTTGTAAGGGCAATGAAACCATTCTGCTTGTTCCTGTAATGAGATATACAGGGGTTGATGCATTTGTTAAAACCCAACACAATGTGTGAAGTCTCAACTAATTGTGAATGTTAAGTATTAATAATGCACCTGGGTTGGTTTATCCATGGTGACAAGTGCTACTGTTTTTAGCAGAAATTATGTGAAGAAAGGAAAAGGATTAGTGGGTATTCTGTACTTTCTGAAGAATCTTTTGTACACTTAAAACCGCTCTAGAAATAAAGTCTAGTTGATTGTTTTAATCACTGAGAAGTTCAGCTCTCTGTCAGCATCAGTAAATGTACACAGAAGTCATGCTTAGCATTCCCTGGCTCCTCATCTCTAGGTTTCAGAAGAATCTTCTCAAAATACCGGGAACATGGTCGTATCACTCAGGGATGGCTGCTACATATAAGAATGAGGACCAAGAAATGGCAACCAAAGATTGCTTTTGCATTCTGACACGTTTTAAGCCAAATAATCACAATCATATGCCTATTGCTATTATAGGCCCCAACTCATGCTGACCCTATGCAGAACAGACTAAAATGTCACTCACTCTCCTGCCATTTTCCTAATCAATGGTATGCTTGAGTGCATATTTTCTAATCAGTAATGCTTACCATGTCATGTGTCTTTGCAGTGGCTGGTTATTATGTCAGGCTCTGTGCTATGTATGACAGAGCATATTTTTTTATGCCTCACTGTGGCTATAGGCAAGGTCCTAGTATTACTGTCTTTTGACAGTGGAGGAAGTGTGCACAATTCGTTGACTAATAATACACAGCAAGTAAGGAGTTGAGTCCAGCTTTGTACCTAAGGCAACCAGATGCCAGAACTGGCCATCTCATTCTACAGCACCACACTCTCAGTCAAAAGCAATAGCCAACAGTGCTCTGAAAATAGTTTGGTATAATCACCAGTGTTAACATACCTGGTTCATGCTAAAATGCTGCATTGACTCAGTCTTATCTGACAGAGGGGTCAATGAAGTCTGAATCAGTGATATGAAAATAGCAGGCCTTATGGATTAGCAAATGCGGAAGGGAGGCGCTGACATAAAGGGCTGGAGAATCAAGAGGTTAGAGTTTGTGAGGTCAATTGGAAGCCAACTGCTCTGTTCCAGATGAGATGACTGAGGTCAGACTTGGACAAAGGGTATCCACAGCATGATGGTATCCACAGTGCTTTATAGAAGAGACAAGGCCATTGCAGGCAATAAATAGATCTTAAAATAGTGTCCTACCTTAATTTTGCTCAAGCGATATTTAAAAAGGGGGGAGCTCAATAAATGTTTGATGCATAAATAACTGAAAGGCAAGTTTTGAGTTTGGAGGATTTGGGGGGGATCTAAAATCTAGACATTAGTTGGGAATCATTGCAAGCTTTAAATTTGGTCCTTAAGGTAGCTGCTCTATAGTTAATTTTACAAGGAAATAAAAAGAAGAACACTGTGACTGTTTCACGTAATTTACTGAAAGCGAAACAACTTGTTGGCTACAAAGTTGGAAATGGAACAAAGGGATCATGTGATGCCAAATCCAGTACTTGTTGAAAAGTCTACTTCTGATAAAAGACAATGTATTGGCAGTTTTTCCCCCTCAGAAAGTAACTTCAAATAACATTAATTTAGAGATTCTAATATGCTCACAATTTATTTTTGCAACAGGCTTCATGCAATAAAGATTTCAAGTCTTGCAAATAATTCCCCAGCAAAATAATGATGAGACATCTTAAGAGTATGACTTCTAGCGGGGAGACAGTGGTGTCTATAATTCAATGCAGCTATATTTCATGGCATGAAAACCTAGGCTGCAAAATGAGTTTATCTCTTCTTTTAATATTAACCAAGATAATCATTTCATAGGTTGTTTTGTCATTTTTGAACATGTTTGTGGCGCACTTGAAACAGCAATCACGTGAGTGCTTGCATAATGAAGAATTCTCTTGAATTTTTTCTCCTGGAACATGTTTTCTATAGCTTTTCAAAACCCGTGAGACCTCATCTTTTTCCTCTGAAGTTGAAATAGCCACATTATGTGTACTGGGGAACAGAAGTGGTCAAGTATCAAATAATCCTTCCAGTAGAGTTACCGTTTTACCTTCATGACAATTATTACCAATTAATCGGGGAGGGACTGAGTTGTGGTCCTGGGTAAGACACCAAGCAACTCTTGGTAGTTCGTGTCAATGGAGTGCTATGCTGAAGGGGGTAAGGCAGTACAAATGCAGTCACCA